>KZ308163.1:1323879-1360893 GCA_000376725.2 Ladona fulva
CTGCCATGTCATTTTTATTCTCATTGTTCTATTTTGATTGATGTAATTATTTACGTGTCCTATTAACATAACCTTGTATTATTGTTTCCTGGGATAAATAAAATTATTATTATTATTATTATTATTATTATTATTATTAATATCATAGATATATTTGTGAGCTCTTAGCTCAAAACTGAAATTTAACATGCAATATTGAGCACTAAAAAATATTGGTAGGGCGTACTTTACAACCGAATCAGAGGGCTGCTTTGGCGTCTTATATTGCATCTATTGCTTAGAATGAACCCTGCTTATGACCTTTGTATAAACGGTCTAGTATGCATGGGATAAAATTGAAAACTCAGAATACCAGCTCAAAATAACGACTCTCACTACTAGTACCAAATTGAAAAACTCCTAAGGAGGCATTCCCTTAACGTCCAGTGCAATTTTCTTATGCATTTCCTTAGGACTCGCGTTGGAATGAGCCTTTGAAATAAACATCAGTCAAAATTCCTAAATCTAGAATTTCTTTCATTGCAAAAGCTGGATGTTTTGTTATTTATTCCTAGAGGCATACTTTGTTTTACGAATAAAACTCGCATATTTCTCTCAACATGATTCTTCCCTAAATTAAAATTTTTATGGGATAATACAAAATCTTTGATAGCACCTATAACATATTAGAGTTAATTATCTAAGCTTCCACTTAATATATTGTTGAAACCGCACGCGTTTTTCGCCAACAAATTTAATTTTAGAAATAGCTCGTTTCTGTGAATTAAAAGTCTATTACATGAACTCTAGGAAGGATATTACTTTGGCTAAAAGAAGAATGGCTCAAAATGTTTGCTTACAGGGAAATCAATTTTAAAGCCTAAAATTCGTGTTTCAGAAGGATGTATGGGAGAGCTACTTCTCACAAGTATTTTAATTAAAATTGTAATTACTTGCTAGTAAATATTGTGAGCTACTAAAACCTGTATCAACACTGCCAGAACTCTGCATATCCATGTTTCAATCTGCATCCATGCAAAATATCCATGTTTCAGGCTGTAATCATGCAAACGAAAATTATTTATGCGTTTTAGGGCATTGAACCGTTGTTATTTTCACAAGAATTGTCACTCCGGTTCCATGACATAACCCAATTTCGGTTGTTTCCTGGTTTTTCTCCGAAAACCATCGACAAACCGGTCCGAACTTTCTTTTGCTTCGATACAATATTGCTCCTAAAAGATTTTTGTTTTTTTAATGGTAATCATCTTTAATTAACTTTTAGAATTTAACTGCTAAATTACTACTTTTTAGTAGTAACATTCTAGAAGTAAATTCAATGGTCAGCAATTAAAATATATTTGGAAAGGGTGAAAGTTAAAATGATTACCAGTTTTGTTTTATTAATTAAAATGAATTAAAGTAAAACTCTTGAGTATGAGTTTTTATTTTTTTGATTTGGAATTGTTATCGGTTTCTGCAAAAGCACAATAATGGTTTTTCCTGTTCCGGCTCGAAACCTTGATTTTTATGGCTAAAAGATGTTATATGTTATAAATGATTCGCTGGAAATTTTGAGGCCCAAAATTTCTTTCAAAAACAGATTTCATATCTCAGCTAGATTTTTGTACTCTCGGCGATTTAACGGTGGAATTTTCCGATAACTTCGGAGGTTAAGCTTGAAAGTGACTTCTAAAGCGATAATTTAATTCATTGTTCCATGAATAATTGTCGTCAACGTAGAGAAGCTCCCGCTTGGCCTGAATACTAACGCATACACCTCTGGTGGATCTCTGAGTTAGATCCCAGAGGGAGTCCAAGTATCACGATGCGGGTGGTCGGCAGAATAGGCTTGTGGCCATGAAATTAGTTTCGAAACGAAAACTCATTTTCATCGGCAATCAACATTACCATCACCCAACTCCAATAGAAATTGGAAAAGAGGAGAATAAAATGTGTCATCAACGTCCAAATCAGAGAACTAATGAAACGATTTAATTAGAGTTTGAAACGAAATTCAAGAATAAATAAAAATTTCTCGACTTGCTAATATGAAGTAGCGATAAAGAGAAAATGGAAATATTTGATTCATTTGAAGGAAAAGCAGGTCTGCACCACTGGAAATAACAGGGGTATATCTTACGTACATCAAAGAATATCATTTTAAATTACTTTTTTAAATGACTTGTTTAGCTATCGTAAGCATGTCTCTCTGAGGAAAACGAATGGCTTTCTACCTTTCCAAAATCCTGGAAAATGGCTATTTCTGAGAAAAACTTCAGCTCACGTAATACTCGGTGCTTGTAAAATGACAATCGTTTAACGTGAATTTTCTTCCTCCGCCGTTTCTCTCATTCCTCTGTTTGTAGAGGAAGGAATAAACCCCGTGCTCCGCGTCACTGTCTCCATCAATTGGCTCTGAAGGAAGGAGGCCTTGTGCCTGGAAGACTCGCTGAAATTTAGTTACGAAAAAGATGGTAGTCTCAAAACTCTTTTTGCGGAATAGTAAAAAAAGACTTATTTCCAGACGTGAATTCCAGGTTCAAAATTGACTCTTCCTCAAAATGGGAGGAAGACGGCGCTGCATTAAAATAGTAAATTACAATCATTATTACTCGGCAGAGGCTTCTAGAATTCTTTTTCTGGGGTAAGAATTATTCGGTGCTGAGTGCTCGCTGAAATATCGCCCACGATGTTAAAAGAAAAGGCGGGATACTGTTTCATTTCTATGAAAATTACGGCAAAAGTCGGAATGGCGAAACAAGACATGTCTAATATTTTAATCCTGGGAATTGGTTTCAGATGATATTATCTTGAGAAGTTTTTGCCGGAATTATCCGAATCAAACATTGGTAAATTATGATGGACGCATTTGTGATTTTTTTGTTTTGAGAAGGGTTCTGCTGTCATATTTTGATAAAAGAAACAATTTTCTTTTTTTCCTTCGGTAAAGGACACAGAATTGTATGTTATGCTTTACTTAGTCTCAGTAAAGTTTATTTTATGATGATGTTATTAAAAGGTTACAGAGGTCAAGTTATGAATAAAAGCTTTAATTGTGGTAATTTATTATTGATGCTAGGGAAAGTGTTGTGAGGTTATGGTGTTCAACTAATATGTTCTTTTATAACATATCTACTATTTTAATTTTTGCGCGTACGTACGTATGATTTAAATGCTAGGCGCAGAAAATACACGCGAATTATATGCGCTAACAGATGGCAATTGAGCTCATATATACGTTCTCCGCTGACTGACAGATGACGCAGGCGCAAAACACAGGTATCATTATAAAAACATAAATTTTAAAATATTCTAACGAATTGTTAGGAAGGTTTTAAAGTCATTTTTAGAAATGTCAAGTTTTGCAGGATTTTGAAATTTATTTAGCCTGTTTAAACCGGCCTTTGAAATTGGAGTTAAAATACTCTAACATTCAGTGAAAAAAAAACTTCTCACTCGTCATCTTGCCTAGTAAGGCTTATTCCCATTCCAGGAATTCTGGTATCTAATTAGGGAGGAGTTCCGGTTCAAAACGCCCTTTTAGCTGAATACTTCACCGACGCACGGACAATTTTAAGTAGAGCATTAAAGTCGAAGCCAAATATCTCACATCATGATGAAAATGGGGGACTTTAGGTAATATTCCACTTTATTTTCCGTTCCGTTTAATATTTCCTAAATCAATCAATTCTTTAACACTGGCTTCACATTTTCGAGAGGTAAGTCACTCTACCGAAACTGTAATTTAAATGTATTTCATTCATAAATACTCGCAGTGGATAGATTTTAAGGCTAGTTTTATCTTCGGCAAAGTTATAGAAAAGTGGCGTAAATCTATGGCACACTAAATTAGGCTGTCCCCTGCATTTTTTTATGCGGATCGCAGAAATATTTGTAGCTTTTGTCCCATTTACTAATTGTATCGGCGAGTATGTTTCATCGGCAGGATATAGTCGAGCGAGTATCTATTGGAGAGGATTTGCTAGCATGACGTTGACTAAGAAAAGAATGCAGCATGAAAATACTTGAGTAACGCATAATCTATCCCGCGAAGCAAAATTTTAGTTGCTATTTTTCTAAATGCTGTGGAAAAACCCATCAAAGCACAGATTAATAACAGCTCTGGTTAAGTATTTTTCTTCCAATGTTATTTAAAATTTTAAAAAATATCCATGTTTCAGGCTGTAATCATGCAAACGAAAATTATTTATGCGTTTTAGGGCATTGAACCGTTGTTATTTTCACAAGAATTGTCACTCCGGTTCCATGACATAACCCAATTTCGGTTGTTTCCTGGTTTTTCTCCGAAAACCATCGACAAACCGGTCCGAACTTTCTTTTGCTTCGATACAATATTGCTCCTAAAAGATTTTTGTTTTTTTAATGGTAATCATCTTTAATTAACTTTTAGAATTTAACTGCTAAATTACTACTTTTTAGTAGTAACATTCTAGAAGTAAATTCAATGGTCAGCAATTAAAATATATTTGGAAAGGGTGAAAGTTAAAATGATTACCAGTTTTGTTTTATTANATTAAACATTTTTCATTCATTTTTCATTAGTGGTAAGCCGATTACTTCATCTAATTTTAAAATATTTCTTTCGCGGTTGCTCCTAAACAATAAAGATTTATTTTATGTTCATGCATGCAACGTGCTAAGATTGAATACATTGGAGATCATGTGCGCAAATTCGTGAGAGGGATTCGTGATGTCCATATCGCATTCAAATACATCTACTTTAACCCATCTTCGCACAGGAATTTGCTCAATTTTGCATCGTCACGATTTTATTTCCAAAACGGCCATCCTTGATATCCATCATTAAATTGGGCACTATATAGAACCGCCGTTCCTCATGCATTTTTTACTCAATTTTGTCGACATTCTTCGCATGTTCGGAAAAACTCATCCATGCACTTCTACAGACCAATATCTTACACTTCGCTGATGTAAAATCGCGCCTACTTCGTGAAAATCATCACAAGATGTTGCAAATGCAGAATCTAAATTAATGAAACTGTATATCCTAGGTATCTAGGTGACCTAGATTTTGAAGACTCTTAAAGTATAGCACAAGAGAACGCAAACGCCAGGTCACGTAATAAATAATACGGTCACGTAAAAAAGTAATAAATTGTAAGAAGGTAAGAAGCTGCAAAAATGCAATGTTAGAATTACCGAGTTTGGATAAAATAATCTTTAAAATTGTACGGAAATGCAATCCGCCCACAGTTCCTCATATCTCAAGCATGTCGTCTGACCTCCATCTTCATAAATTAAATTACCTTTTTCATCGGTTAAATTCAATTAAGCTAATATATTAGCCCATAATTTATTAGCTTAATCTATTTAACTATTATTGATTGAAGTAGCTTTAAATATTTTTCTCCATACGTTCCTTATACATATTTAGCTATTATTCCAAGTTATCCTTAAGCATCAAACATTTATGTAATATGGGATGCGAGTAACTTCAAACGAACATCTATGGCAACTTACAATATACAAATCTATGAACCATGTTATCTTGTCTTTAAACACATAAATTTTTCAGTGAAGAGTCGCCAATTCTTGGCACATACAATTGATATCAATTTTGCTTGAAATTTCACAATTCAATTACGCATCAAAGTAGCTTATTGTTCATAGTGAATGTTGTTTATAATGCCCTACTTTATATGAAATATACAAAGTATATATGAGAAAAGCATAAAAATAAAGTAATTCAGATATTCTTACGATTTTTAAGTAATATTTCGCAGAATTTTATGAGCACCCGCTACATTACATGTAAACTAAATAAAAACAATAATATCATGCTAAAATGATCTACAGTGAATGCGTTTCAGTCATATTAAGTTTGCCCCTTTTATTATTTAGCAATATTACTGACAGATGGAAACTTTAATAATTCTAGTAAAAATTAGAGCTGAGATATTTTGAAGCTATCGTATCTCCATTAATCAAAGAAAATATTTTCTCTTTACAAACTTCGAAACAAAGGGGATTCTTACAAATTTAAATGGAATCCTTAATTTCAAATGGATCGAGTAATTTAGATATTTATGACTATTTTTTAATAGTACTGTTTTAATAGTACTAATAACACTGTTTTTTTAATAACAGTGCGCGCTTTTTAATTAAACTATTAAGTATATGTAAACGAAGTCATCTGCCAAGTATTTTCATTAAAATTCTTCTTTCAAATACATCTTGTTTATCTTCCTAGAAACTTCTTAGTTTTCCAGACGTTGAATTCTGAGTGAAACGTTTAATAAGGAAAAGTGTTAAAGATAACTTTGCGCATTAAGGAATGTTTCCAAGGATAAACGGACATGAAACAAGTCTGGCAGGACTCAAACCCGGATCTTTCACTTTCCGGGTGACTGCTCTAGCCATTTCATCTAATTCTGGAACCTTAGCTCAATTGGCTGAAGCTTAAGTTACCCCAAAAGTGGAACATTTGGGTTCGAGTCCCGGTCCAGTCAGACTTTTTCCATGCCCATTTCTCCTTGGGAATACAACTTTTTATGTTTGCATTTACCATTCTAGTCCTTTTTCTTTGCATTGGCAGAGATTGTTCGAAAAACAATTCTTTAGTACCTTATTTTCCCCTATTTCACTTCATTGATTGTTATTGATGATAATTTATTTCCCTTGTGCGTCACCAAATATAGAGAACAGTCCTTGAATTGGGTTCTACTTAGAACCGTGCAAAAGCGGTAATTTCCTCTGCTCCTCAAATCTGTTACCTTACCATTATGAACACGTTTTACGGCGAGATGAACTGATTATTTCAATATGGTTTGATATATGCAATTCTGTATTGTTTTTCGGTTGAATCCTATCGGAATCGCGATCATCATTCTAAAGACTTCGGAATAGGCGAAACCATGTTGCCACCCAAGAAATTCAATTAGATTCCTGGAGAAAAAAGTAGAAGATGCTGAAAGAAATTGATTGGAGTCTCCAAATGAAGGACAAACAAATAAATAATTCCGCACCCAATTTATTTCCCTCTCGCTCTGGTAAAAGCAGCTGAACTCACGCGTTAAAACGGGCCACTCGAGAAATGCAAGAATTAGTACATCCCACGATTCTCTATCTCCCCAGCTCGTTAATGACTAGACTTCGGTTGCATTTCGTCGGCAGGGATGGGAGCGAGGCAACCCGGGAACTATTTGGCGCGAGAATGTCGTTTCGAGGGAGCTGTTTATTGCCCCCGTTAGCTCCCTCCAACTAGTTCCGGCACATCCCCTTCAACACCTCGCAGGTAAAGATTGCGCAAGCCCTCCCTCAACTTCTTCATCTTTATATCCCCTTAGAGACATACTTTTCCCAACTTACCCGGTAATTTCGGCAGGAGCTCCGTCCTCTGTAGACTAGCTCCACGTTAGATAATACGCATTATAAGAACTAGTAACGTGTGACGGAAGCATTAGGGAGGTAAAAGTAAGCGGTTAATTTTCGAAGATAAGATGGATGGGAAACGGGTTTGAGTATTAGGGGGAAATTTTGCTCATAGCAGAGTTGCCAGTTTGTCTAAAACATTTCAGCCACACTTATCGATGAAGTTAGTCGCTCATTAACAAGGAACCGTAGCCGCGGACATGCGAATCGCTAATTTTCATTGTGAGTTGCGATTCGATTCGAACTGAATGTGGGGAGTATAGGAAGGTTTTTGCCGAATGTAAAATTAGAAATTTAAAAAACCGTTCGTTTTAAGTTTCATATCCGTGAATGTAATTGCGAAGTAAATTTTCCTTAGATTCAAGCAGGGAAATGAAATAGAGCATATATACCTGCCTATCCAACATACGAGTATACCCGAAGACCTAGAATGTTCCGAGAGATAGCTCAACTAGTTAAGGGCACCCGCCCGGAAAATTGGAGATCCAATGCTCGCTGCCTGATCTCGGTAGACTTTACCACGTCCGTTTATCCCTTGGGTTTCTATATATTTATCAACCTTTAAGTCATACCATCGTCAAGCGATTAAATTGATTTCTGTAGGTAAGATATTCCATCAGTTTCGCAATTACTACCACCGTTATGATACAAATAAACTAAATTGATCTCATTCTAGTGCCGATTTGGTTTTGATTTATAATTTATTTCTTATTTATTTCTCAATGCCCCATAAACATTCATTTACTGGACAATCACAGTGGTAGACGTAAATAGTAACAACGGAGGAACACACACGACCACTCCCTAACCAAAGAATTCCCATTAGCCGGGACTCAAACCCAGGACCTGGCATTTTTGGGGTAGTATCGTTAGCACACCAACCAATCCTTGTCTTTTACGTCACTAACCTCTGATCATAAACATCTGACTTCAGCTCAGAAATATTTGTTAATGACTCTTTCACAATTAACAGTGTTTTGAGTCGTCTCTGAAAGTATATGTTAATTTTCTCCAAACTAAAAGGTCGCTAGTCTATGAGTAGACCTCTAATGGTCTATTGTAGCTAAAGTGTTGCTCGTTGGAGAATTTTTGGGGCGTCGTTCTTTTAAGTCTCCGGTAAGATGCGGCAAAATTGAGGAAAATTTTGTGGTTTACGCCAATGATTTCGAAAGAGTAACTTTTGAGTCAATTCGTGAGATTTGCACTCTGTGATCAGTAATCTCTAGAATTAGCATCAGGAATTAATAGTGGCAATGTGATAAACTGAGAATATAAGAAGTAGATGAAAATCTTTTAAATTAAAATGAGCAAATAATGTTTGCTCCTTCACTCTAAGTTATGTCTATGAAAACCAGGTAGTCTACATCGCTTGACAAATTCTAAGTCAATAACCTTCGAACGTTTCTCCGAAACATGTTTAACTCTACGGTCATCTGAATTTCTTCGGATTCTACTTACAGTGCATCCATTGAAAACAGACAAAACTTTTAAAACATTTTGATTAAATAGAAGATGATGCAAATTGGATGAATATTCAGTCAAAGTTGTCAGCATCATTAATTTCAGATATGCTTTTAATTAAAAAGTAAAATTGAGTTCAAAAACATCTATAATCATTAAAGATATTTTGATCAATTTGAAGATGATGCAAATACAATGAATATTCGGTCAAAAGTTATCAGCGTCATTATTTTCAGAAATGCTTTTAATTAAAAACTTAAATTGAGTTCAAAAGCATATAAATAATCCTATATTCGCTTTATAGCGTTGATTCGATCATAAGGATTAAGCTCATTTGGACAAAACATTTGTTTGATATTAATTAGTTCAATAATTATTCTTCGAGTAATGTGATGAATGATATTTAAATATTTTATGTTATTTAAATACTTAATTATATATAAACATCAACCATACATGTTACTCTCACAGATACGAGTATATATTAAACTCTATCACAACTTCTCAATGACTAATTAATTTACGCTCGTTTACTTATACCCTAATTATAGAACGCTCATTTCGATTGTTCCATGACCAAATATCTACATCACGTTCTCCCCGTACTGGTTTCATAATTTACATTCATATATTTCATGCTTTGGTAACGCTCAAGTATTCTAATTCATGATTTGATAATCTACGTAAATGGATCGGAAAAACGACCAATTTACGATCAGTTGGTTATTGAATGTATGCTCCTCATTATTAGCTGTGATTGGTTCCCTCTTTTCAAAGTGTGCTCAGGAAAGATGAATGGCAAATTTATGCAATTTATAGCATATGCTCTAGTTATTTTTCAATTATTATTCATCTCTATGACATCAAGTCCTTATGGTTTTCATATAATATTAAAATATTATCCTGTTTGTTAGGTTATCAATGAATATCAATGGATTTAATCGTGATGTTTATTACGTTCTTTGTAAAAACGGTTGTTCCCACCATGAGAAAGATGGGCTATCTATAGCTCGAGTTACAGTTCGGTATCTTTTCGGGAAAGACGCGAAGAAAAATTAAAAACTGATGGTATATTTACTGCTGGTTTATTTATTACGAGAGATATTAATACTTGAATTCGTACCCAGAATCCTTTCGGAAGATGTCCTTACAGTTAACGTTACTGAGTCACGTTCTCTAACGAAGCCTTGGGTTAGGACTCTTCGGGATCTTTCCGGGAAGTTCATCAAAAACATTTTTCATAAAACACCACTATGCATTTTTATGGGAAAATGTGAGAATTCTGTAGTTTTTGGCATAAACCCATGATAGCTGGGTCTAATTTTCAAGTTTCTCTGGTGTCTGGTTGACGGCTTCTTTATGCTAAAAGATCAGCAACTCACTGACGTCACTGTTTAAAATTAAGAGGTTTTTGCATTACTTTAAGGCAACCTATTGCTCATAAAACCCTTTTTGCGGGTAATTCGTTATTCTTGTCTCAAATTCTATCCAATCACCAAGTTTTATCGAAATCTGCACCACCTGCATACTACACTACCTTGTGAGATTTGCCAGTTTCGGGTTCATAGGTTGGTCGATATCTAGTTTATTTGCTGGTATTTTGAATTATAAATCCAGTTAGAAAAATTCGCAGATTCGTATTCGAATACTACCGTACTCAGCGATAAAAATTTCCTTCGCCTCCAACAAAAGGTAAAAATCTCATGCGAACTATGACAATGTTTCAACAAATTCCACATTAAGAAAATCAGATGCGACAGGAATGAGAATATGCCTTCACCTATGGATAAATACGATCCTTACGAGCCCAACTATTTTCTTTGTATAGGATTAAGCCGATAGGATATTTGTTCATGAAAAACTGACAAAAACATTCGCTTGTGTTGGGGCAGATATTGTACCAGCGCGTCTTCATGAAACAAACCTACAATGTAGGTACGTTCTCATATAATAAAATATGTCACTTCCCGAAGCGTCCCTTAAATCGTTTCCTAAAATTAAAATTAATATGTCCAAACGTGACTTCTTTGAAATCTACATACATATTGAAAGGAAGAATACATAGTAATTTCCACAGCAGAGTGAAGTCACGTTTGGACGTATCAATGTTACAACCACGTACATAATCACTTGAAGATGTCAACTCAGTGACGGAACTAGTTGAATAAATTTCTGCAGTGGAAATTACTCAGTATTCCATCTCGCAGTATGCGCTGTTATTATAAATGCACGATAAAAATAATAAATAAAAATAAAATTCATAATATCCAATCAAGAACGTCACACCGAAATCGATTTCTTTATATTCGCCAATGATATTTTTAGAGTTCTCAATCAAGAAATATGTTTGCCTCGAATGGCCGTAGCTCGTTTTCTACCTTTGCTGTCGAAAAGAATACTCATGTCAGTTGAAAATAGTTTTGCGAACTGCATTCACCAGCATCGCTTCCCTGGAAAGGAAATAATTTGGAATCGCTTCAAATTTCCGCATACAGGTTTGAATGAGAACGGTGCGAGAAGTTGAGAGCAAATTCCTCCATTATTCCAAACCTTGGCGGTTTGTTTTTTTTTATCCTGCGGGAAAAACTTTTTGGGCGCAGCAAGAAAGTCGAATTTTTCCTCCTCGGTGTATACATCTCTTATTTATTTCGAACGCACGCAGAGGTGAATTAAAGTAAACGAGATAGGGCTCTATGCTCACGTTATCCAATCTTTGTAACGCGGGCGTTTCGTGGCTAAAGTGGCAAAGCCCGCAAGCCGAAGGAGCGCCACGTTTTTATGTGGAGCGATTTTTTGCTGGCGCGTAGACTTTAGCTCATCTGCCTGCTGAATGAAGATTGTTTTTATGCTTTGCAGTGAGGTTTCCGTACGAAAGAGGTCCCAAATAAACTCGTTACGTATGTCATCAATCTTCTCGAGGAATTAGAAAATGGAAACCTAATCTGTCTACACATAAGAATAAGTCCTTTTAGAGTTTTAATGTATTTTTTATTATATTTATGCCTTTATTTATTGTAAATATACGTATTATCTTAATTTTTATAATTTAATCGCTGCATATTTATGGTTAAGTATCATATATTTATTGTGTATTTGTTTGGTAATTATTGTATATTGATCGTAAATTAGTTGTATGCTTATTGTACAATTATTAATATAATTTATATATTTTAAATAATTGGAGCTAAAAACCAAAGAAACGTGACAAAAGGATTTTCATAAAATCTTGGTTGATTCTTGATATAATGCCTCAAAAGACGAAAATATACATTACACTGTTCTTTATTATAAAATTGTAATAGGTTTGATTTTTCTTTGCCATGACACTAAAGAAAGAGAAATGGGAATTGCTCTAAGACTTCCGACGATAAAAGCAAAATTGGCATTTATGTTGATTATGCATTACTGGCTGTGTTTCTTATAGTTATCGTATATTTAGCATGGATTCATAGTATATTTATTTCAAGGATGAGATAAAGGTAATTTACAAAGCGCGGAAATCCGAAGGCCTAAACACTTTCCATTCTTTTTAAATTGCCATTCCCTCAATCTTGTTTTTTCTTTTGAAGGGTTACTTCAAAGAAACGCTTAGTATGTTTATCATTTGTTAACTGCATACATGCTTAGAGCATCTGCCCGAAAAGTGGGGTTCCGGGTTCGATTACCGGCTACGGCAGACTTTTTCTCTTTCATTTCTTCATCTTAACTATGTAAGTTTGTTTATTTATTCTGTACTTATTACTTAAAAATATATATTGCTATTCCAAAAAACTCTAACTTCAGTCGATATACACTATACTTTCCCTATGTTCGTCCAAACACAGAATACGATTCAGAGATGTCTATTAAAAATAACATCTAAAGTATGGCTTGGTTACGTAACGGTAGTTTTTTGCATGGGTCATGCATAATTACTTCATGATCGGTGTTCATGTATTTGTAAAAATATTTTTACGAGGCAAAAGCTTCAGTTAAATACACTACGAATTCGAAGAGCTCATAAATTATTCATGATCCAATTGCCAAAACGAGGATCCTTATTAAAACAATGAGAGAAAGAATTCTAATTATTTTTTCATGATTATGCAAAATAGTCAAATGCTAACATTTAAATCTTAGTTTTCACACAGAATCTGAAACAACATTGTTAATTGGTCGACAAATTTTAGAACTTCTGCGATATGGAAAAAGTTCTCGTAAAATAACCAGCCATTAGGAGAAGAGTTAGAATGAAATAGAGACACATTAATTCATGGCAATCATTTCCTTTTGAGTTAACCACGTTATTCGTTTCGTTTTTTCATAAATCTCCTTCATTCTTTCCTATTATAGCTTCCATATTTTGCTGCAGGCAATTTCGTGTACCTTAACGTGTGTTCCATTCCGATATTCAAATTTCGTACAGTTCTTTTCTCAATCGCCTTTTCCAGTCAGCTTTTTTCGGTCTTCCTCTCTACTTTTTAATACTTACTTTTCGTTGCTCAGCCTCTTAGTTACTCTGCACCCATATTTCCTTCCCAAATGTTCAGACCAACGCTATATACACCTCCTTCAAACTGCTCACGAAGCCGGTATTTCAGTCCATATCCATTCATTAACCAGTGTTACTGGTTCTGTCCCTCCCGTTTTACTCACGCATATTCCTCCTTCAAATCCATCCAACTGAATTCAGTGGATTGTGTTTCTCTTTACACATCCAATTTCCGCTACAAAACAACAAGTTGGACGCAGGCACACTTCTGTTTACAACCATTTTCTCCTTATGGGACAAAATCACGCTAATCACTGACCACGATGAACTCCAATCACTCTTTTTTACATACAATATATAAATACATATCTTTCCATTTTAAAAAGAGACACGACAATTGTATAGAAATGTATACACCTCTTCGGTATTCTTGCTATGAATGTTCATCTTTCAATTCATCGACTCTCACTTCACATTGCACAACAGCCCAGTGTTTTGGTAACATTTATCCTAATTTATTTTTGTATGTTTATGTGTTTATAGATGTAGATATGTTACGTTGAACGCATCTGTAAAAAAAAATGAAAAAGTGTATAGAAATGCAGCACGTTTGTACTGTAAGGGTTATTAGTCATTGGTTGGTTAAAACTTCCACCTGACACCAGTCGAAAAGCAGTGAAGTATCGATAAATAAATAAATACATTACTTCTGTAACCTCAGACATAATATCTGATCTAAACAGCCAGTGAACGGAAGATTCCCCAATCAATACTTAGTCAGTCATCAAGATAAATTGATTCAGAATAAACTAAAGCTCGCTGATAAATTCATAAAAATAAGCAAGTTTCGTGAAGAAATACGGAAAAGACAAAGCCACGGCTCTAGCAATTTATTCTACCAAGAAAGATAAAATGAGATTCTGGATTATTCATCCGAAATATACTTACGGTAATTTAACGGCATTTTCAAATGAAGAACCATCTTACGACAAAAAGCGAGCCAAGAACGTGACAAGAATGTTTGAGATAATATATGAAATTTAATAATAGAGAATTATTTTCAATGCGTCACGTAAATCAAAATTACAAAACGGGATGAAATGATTCAAATCTTGGAAAACGGTGTTCGAAAACGAGTAAATCGAACGGCTCTGTGATTCCGGTGTTTTTTCTAATAATATAACATTGCAGCGGCTATTTATCTTGAAATTAATTTACCTGTTATGGAGAGAATATAAGCAAGGATAATACATACTTTAAAATACCAAATTTAGCATCAAAATATAGATTAGCGAAAGTCCACCGTGTGTTAGCAGATAGATTTAAATACATGCAAATATAATTATTTATGTATGATGTATACTCATTTCCTATGCATACTTAAATATATGAATTCCAAATCCTGATGCGGATAAATTCAATACATTCATAAATGTGTACATTGAAGATGATGTATAACTGAACTTTTATTCATCGGAAACAGCGCGGTCATGAAAAGATTTCTTGGTCCTGCCCTGCGGTTTTGGAATTCCCATGTATGTGTGTCATATCTTTACATTATGGAATCCTGCCCACAGTGGAAATTTTTAACAACACGATGCGATTCCGCTAAAATCAGGATTCATTTCAATAACTGAATGTAAGTAAATAAATAAAAATAAATATAAAGATCTAGTTAAACAATCTCGAGTAGCATCTCTAAATTAACTTATTTTCAATTGGAACTTGTTACTCATGATGAATGCTTAAAAACTGTATATCCCACAGTTATTCTACCATTTCACTGATTCTGGCTCAGAGAGGATAAACCTGGAGAGCCAGGTAAACTACCTCATTTTGTGAAGTATGCCTCATACACACTCCAAAGTATTTAGTAGCTAATGGTTGAGTACATACGTAAGTTGAAAATTGTCATTTTGCCTGAAGATGTAAGACCTTCTTACGAAACCGGTCGCAGAATAAAACCTGTGGAAAATTACGAAGGATTTTAATTTCATTTACATACGTAAGTGTTCTACCTTTCGGTAGGTTTATGTGCCTCATTCTTTTCTATTTATTGCAATTTATTTCGTTTCTTCTAAACTTACCCCACCCTTTATGTCATATAATATCTTTGCCCTGCTCTTCTCCTCTGATTTTTTCCCTTGCATTAAAATTTTCATCAGTTTTAGCCATTGAACTCTATCGAAAGCCTTTTCATAATTGAAAAGACGCACACATTTATCCTTCTTAGATTAGAGGCTTCTTTATGCAAGTAACCTCATTACCCCAGTTGTATCTCTCCTACCTATTCCTCTCTGAAAACCAAACTGGTCTTCTTCAATTTTCCCCTTTATTATTTCTTCAATCCTTCTTTTCAAAATTCGTAACTTTTGCCGTGTGAGGTATAATGCGGCTGAGAATTAAACCAGCTTTCATAGAGATGGTTTCACAGACAGATCTGAAACTAATAGCATTAGTATAACACAATTTAATTCAACTTAAAGAAAAGTAGAAATAATTTCTTATGAGGACTCCTTCATCCCATTTTTTGGAAATTTTCTAATTCCTAGACATATTTGACGGATGATTTCATCTTAATCAAGCATCCAAACTTTCAAATGCGTCTCAGATAAACCGCCAATTCTATCTAGACCATGAATAATTCCCTCCATCGCGCTCCCCAACGCACAGTTTCGAACCTAAGAACGCATACCTCAGACCTAAAACAGCTGACGGGCGGAATTACCGCAAGAATCTAAAAAAATCCACCCTTCGAGTGCGCTTGCAACTCCGATTAAGTGCTCAGGGACGAGAACAAAACAACGAGTGGCGAAAAAATGAAGAAGAATCCTCCTTCGAACCTCTTAGCGAGAGGCTTATCTAACCCATGGATCAGCCTTTTACTCAGACTGCCACCAAATTGAATATTCATCACCTGCGACTCTCTGGCCACTCCAGCTCACCTCCTTATCGATTATCCCTCAACGCGTTCCTCCCTCCTAACAACTTTCCATTCTCCGCCCTCCGGCAGGCAATCATGTGTGTCGGAGACGTGTGTCTGTCAGCACGGGATAAAAGGGGAAACGCTTGCGGAGGACTCCGCAACAGCCAAATCAGGCGGAGGCCGTCCAAAACCCAAATATCAGCGTGAGGCGCAGGTGACCTACATTTCCGATGGGACACGTTGTCTGTAAACCTCTCATTAGCTCGCGGCCCCTCGAATTCTTCCCGTACTTTTTTCTCCTCAAGCCCTCCAGTTTCCGTCAAGGACTCTTTAATATTAATTTATGACTATGCGCACCGAGGCTAAATCTCGCAACGTGCGGACGTGGTGTAAAGCTGCGCCTGCCCTGTCCTGGAGACGGACATTTCCCATCGGCACTCGGGGTCATAAGTTGGAATTGATGTTTAAGGAATGAATTTGTAGATGAAATTAAAATTCAGAAGAGACCCCTGCCCGTTCTTAGAGGAATTTTATTTTATAGCTGTTTGAATTCTACAGCTATGATCTTTTGTGGAAAAAAAAGTCATTTGATAAAATTGAATTATTTATTTATGTGTGGAATATTCTCACAATGCACCATCTTTATTACCAGACGAAACAAAAATATGTAATATTCTCATTTTTCGGTGCACTAATAGGTTAAAATCTGCTAAAGTAATGATTTATCGTAGTAATAGGACTAAAATATTACCTCTTAAATTATACTTTTTAATTCACATTTATCAGATCCTAATAAGGGAATCCTGAAGTCTTACGCTCGATACTCATAGTTTGCATACAACATTGATTCGACAATTCTTGCAATTTAGGAACAATTAAACTTCTTCAGAAGTTAATTAAGTTATTAGTTATTGGTAATTCATTTAAGCTTCTTCAGAAGTCAACAGTTTTTTTAAGACAACAGCAATTTTTAAGACAAATTTATATTCGTAATAATGTTCATAGCTTTAAGTTTTGTTCAAACGTATGCGTATATCTCGGTCGAAAAAACGCAGAGGTAAAGCGATCCTCAAGTAAAAACCCATATATTGTTTCAGTTCATGCTGCACATATGATATCCTAAACTAGAATAAGATATAGATAGAATATTTATAACTAATTAAATATTCTTTGTAATAGGTATTAATTAAGATATAAATAGGATATTTATAGATAATTATTTCAATTGACGTTAAATGTGTACATTTTAACTGGATAGAGTAAACCTAAAATGCGTAGTAATAAATAAATAAATAGCGTCTTTATTTTGGGCGAAATTAAGACTTTAAAGTCTCCTCTTCCATTTAATTAATCGTCAATATTTAAAAATGTATAAGTTAATAATAATATCGAAGAGTTAAAAATCAATAATAAAAGTTAACTTAGGTTAAATTAATCTATGAAATGAAATAAAAAGGAAAAAATTATTTAATTATTGCCAATACATTTTATATGCTTTATGTGTATTATGATACTTAGCAATTTGTTCCAAACATTGTCTACCAACTTAAACTTAGCAAATTACAACATCTCCGAAACCTGAAGACAATGCTTTTTAATGGTTTAAATTTATTTGAAACGTCAAAGTTTATTTGAATTCGCAGTTTTACATATGGTAAGATTCGTTGGAGAAGAATCATCGTAAAAGCACATTTTCAATTGTTCTAATTCAAATCAATAAATTTGCGAAAAGTTGTTTATTTCTCTTCTTCTTGAAGGCTAATGCTAATGAACCGGAACGACTAAAAATACACACTCCAAAGTATTTAGTAGCTAATGGTTGAGTACATACGTAAGTTGAAAATTGTCATTTTGCCTGAAGATGTAAGACCTTCTTACGAAACCGGTCGCAGAATAAAACCTGTGGAAAATTACGAAGGATTTTAATTTCATTTAGTATGGNAACCTGAAGACAATGCTTTTTAATGGTTTAAATTTATTTGAAACGTCAAAGTTTATTTGAATTCGCAGTTTTACATATGGTAAGATTCGTTGGAGAAGAATCATCGTAAAAGCACATTTTCAATTGTTCTAATTCAAATCAATAAATTTGCGAAAAGTTGTTTATTTCTCTTCTTCTTGAAGGCTAATGCTAATGAACCGGAACGACTAAAATCGTAAAATTATATTTAATTCAAATTGTAAACTACCATCAAATTATATTAATGAATATAGTTGTGTTATTAGTTGTGTTATACCGAATCAACGACATTGTCCGACTTGAAAATCCTCCTCTATTTCACTTATCCTTGAAGATCTGCAACCGGCATTTCAATTGTCCTTGATTCCCGCAACCCGCATTTCTTCTTGCATTCTGCTATGTAAACCAGCCCGCAGTTTTTCTTCTGTGGAAATCTGTGATAAATCGCATCGTTTCTTGGTTTCAACATGGTGATTATTATCTGGAATGGTCTGCTGGGTATGTGATTTGGAGCTGAGTTATTTTTTTTTCTAGAAATCAAATGTATCGTTTGAAATATTCTCTAGAAGCGTGGAAATGCTTTCGTCATAAAAAATTGAAATTTTCCTTTCGATCCATTAATATAATTGAACCTTCAAAATCTAAATGTTTAATTTACATTGAAAAACAAACATGGATAAAGTACGAAGGAAAATATGTCAAATTATCTACACCATTGGATTTTTGTCCCACATGTTTTTAGTCCGCCCTTACTGAAACTTTGGAATGACTTATACAGACAGGAAATATAAAAAACCGCTCATACCTTTCTAAATAACATGAAAAATTCTTGGAACCTTTCAAAGGCCTGCTTTTGCGCACGTTTGTGATTGTTATAGCCGTGAAACCGATGGACATGAGTTCATTTTGAACACATATTCTGCAGAGGAAAATCCACTCTTAGGATTTTATGTCTATAAAGTCACGCAGAAGCTACAAAGAGAAGATATTTTACTATAAAATTCAATGGAAATTAATCAGCAATACGTCCTTTGTGAAGCTGACCTCTAAAACATCACAACAATTTTTATTAGCGCTATCTTTCCGACCTTTAGAATAGTGCCCTTTTCACATCAATCCCTTCGGTTACAACACCACGGGAATGACAGCGTGAAATATTTTCTTCGAACGTGATACTCTGTTGCATTGCTTATCCGAACGAAAAATTGCTGTCACTTGAATTTATGGATCTCCTTGCTCAATGGCTCTCAATTCTCACCCCAAGATGGGGTCGCGAGCACTGCACAAGCAAATTTTCTTCCCTTCGAAACGATAAAGTTATTCATGTAGTAATTTTTCCAAAGATTTTAAAACAATTCAACAAATGAAACTGCTTTCCGGTGATGGTAAAAATGAACCTCTAATAGTAACTCTATTTCCGACGGTTTCCTATTGGAGGGTACGTAAAGTAGGCTTACATTACTTGAAAACAGTAGAATAAATATTACAAATAATGGTAAAAAAATATATTGAGTTATTATGATCTTACGACGGACTGTTTCTGCTTTAGTAGGACCAGATATATACGATAATAGATATATTTTTAAACTAAATTAAGCTCCGTCCAAAGATTGTAAAACAATTCAACAAATGAAACTGCTTTGCGGTGATTGTAAAAATGATTCAAAACATACCTATGTATAATTAATCACATTTTTGGAGAAGCTTCTCATTGTTACCAATGTAAAAATAAACCATGAAGATAGACGAGGGAGAATGCTAAAAGATGCATAGAATTGGTATGTAAAGGAGATACTGCAGACAAGATTTTGATGGAAAATATTTATTTCCGATGGTTAATTTACGTTTAGAAAGCAGGTAATAAATTCTGCGGGAAACCTTATCACCTGGAAGTAAAACTACCTGTGACTGCGAATGAAAGACTGAAATGGAAAGAAATTTAGGAAGTAGGTCAACTTTAAATGTAATTTTTACACTGCCCACCGCTATTTCATAAAAAGAGCAACGTAAACAGCTTTATTTACGTAGGCATACAAACTGAACGTTAAATCGATTCTTTTCCTGGCCTCTATTGTTATGCCACATTTATATCGATAAACTTTAGCGAAGTGTTGTAAGCAAATGCGCTAAAAACAAACACAACCTATATCTTTACAGTATACGCAGAAAACATTATAATACAGTTCTTACTGATTACTTCTGAGTAACATCTGACTTGTATTTAACTAATTAAATCGTACTAACGTCTCACTGATACTTTCCGTAGTAACAAAAATAATGGAATACCGTGATATAATGGCATCTCAAAACTCTAGGGCTCCTTAGTTCGAAAATGTAAATTTGAGACCATTATTTTTGAATTTTCAACGACGTTTTTTTGTTTAAACTGAATGGGCAGTAAACATATGCTTCCAGCGCCATCGCCATCTATCGCCAGCCAAAGTTACTATTCAATGCATAGTTATTCTCCTCGCGTATAGTTCATCTGCACTAATTAGGGGCACGCTCGTTAGTTCTCTAAGCATATATAGCCAGTGTGTAATAGTAAGTCAAAGAGAGAGTTTACTTTAAAGGAGCCGCTTTCTCGTCATTGATGTTTTAGTCAGAATACTCAGAAATGATAACCAAATCGATTTCACTTTTTTCCTCCAAAGCATGAAGCTTTTTAGCAGAAAGGTTGTTTAAAATTCTTATCGACAGTGACTCCCCTTCAAGTAACAATCTTTCTTAATCTTCCCACCAGTCACACGACATATAATAACTCCTGATTATGGCTTAGATAACTTAATCTTCACACTATGCATATTTCATTATTTTTCCAAGTTTATTATTAATTATAAGCATTTGCTGTTTTGGCTATAAAATTGGAACTGTTTTAGATTTGGAAATGGATTAATACACTTTTTATATTTCGGTTGAGCGAAATTGAATCGGACTTCAAACGATTCAGGATTAGAGTAGCCTCCTAAAAGGAATTACGTCGAATTTCAGAGGCACCTTCGCAATTATTTGACGATTTTCATTTGTCTGTGAATAGCTTTAGGAAATAACCGTCCTTTGAGGTCATTTTATCTGATGGGATATGCTGATAAAAAGTAAAACTGGCACCGATGAGGAACGTGAATGTGAACTAAGAGTGAAATAACGACACACAGAGGTGGATTATTAGAAACAACCGAAATGAGATGTCACAGAAAAATACTTGGATGAACTAAGAGAGATTGAATAAATATTACAATTATGAGAGAGAAATGCTAAATAAAATCAATTAAATAAAGAAAAATAGGGAGATGGGATATAAAAAAACCTAAGATATTCTTGAAAAATTATACACAAAGGGAAATCACCAAACAACATTAGGAATGATCATATAAACAGAATAGAAGAAAAAAGACAGTGAAAATTTCAAAAATCAGTGTACATAAAGAAAAACAAATTTTGGTCGAACTATGAAGAGATGGAAGAAATACTAGAGTGTAAAATTTGAGGTTTTTTTAGGCAAAGTGGGCTCCTTCAGTGTTCAGAGTTTTAAAAATCTCTGAACACGTCCCTAAACAGATACCTTAAATTCATCTATACTCGAAAAGGCCTTTTTACACCATTTTTTATCATTTTCAATGCTAAATTATAATCACCTACCCTACCTTAAAATTTAGTTACTAACATTACCCGTTAATCATCCTACACTACAAGAAATTTCAGCACTGTATTACACAAATAGTTAAGTATATCCTAACCAACTCTAACACAATTACGATGTCTCCAACGCGATTACGATAGTGGTGTCACTATGAACCACTGAAATACAACAGAAAGGTTTTAACCTAAACAAGTAAATGGTGAAATATGGCCTAAGCTGTCGACGCATCCTAAGTAATAAACAGCAACAACAATTTATTGAAGAACAGTCTTAAATCCTCTAAGAATAAGGGGGAGACGTTAAAAGGAACAAAACTCCGTATCGTCAAAGATTGACAAGGATATATTTAATATTACTTCCGTGATTATTGACTCCTTGGCTATTGACTAAAGAGCAGTGAAGTTTTCAGTCTAATCAGAGACTATAATATCAGCCAGTAGTACAGAATAAAAAATAGAACTCTACGGCAGATAATCATTTTGCTGATTATAACTCCATTCCATCCATGCTGCCTGAGGCGAGATGTCATAATCCACCTTTTATTTTATTCCCAGGACATTTCGCTTGAATTCCATCGAGTTAATTAGCAAAGGATTGAGAGACATAATCGTCTCCGTTCCAAGAAATTTTTTTTTCTGAATGAAACATTCATTCCTGAGAAAATAAACAACTTAACATTTAACTAGCCCCCCCATAAGAGAGGTTGCCTCGCCGTTTCATCTATAGGCCGCGAATCCTCATGTACATATATACAAAACGCAAATGTCTGCCAGTCCCCCTATCTATTTTAGAAATGGTTTGATTCAGAGATCTGAAACAAACTGCGTTGTGTTTCTACGATACTGAAACCCCCTAAAAAACTATTCTCATCTCTGTAAAGGCCCGGGTTCGAACCCAGGAGCCCATAATACGTACCCATAAGAGATGAACGTGAAGTCCGTTTTCTTGACTTGCAGAGGTTGTTTCTTTTATAAAATTAAATTAGAAACAATGGTCCTACGAAATTGAGACAAGTGTCAAAAGAAAGGAAAATGATCATGAAATCTTATTTTAGTCGTAAATTACTCATATAATTTCGAAATTGCGAGAACTTTGATAAAATACACGGAAAATTCGTAATTTTTTTCGGAAATAAACAACCCATCCCTTTAACGACCAAGACAATTGCTGAATGATGATTTCATGAAGTACACGGAGACAACTAGTTCTTATATTTTATATAAAAAATGTACGTAAAGTAGGTTTACATTACTTGAAAACAGTAGAATAAATATTACAACTAATGGTAAGAAAATAGATTGAGTTATTATTATCTTACGACGGACTTTTTCTGGCTTAGTAGGACCGGATATATACAATAATAGATATATTTTAAACCAAATTAAGCTCCGTCATGTTGACGGGGGCGTTAATTTGTGTGTATATAATATGTATGAATGTGTATATATACAAAACTATATATAGAGACTATGGAATCGTAATGACCAGCCTCTGTTTCATTTTATTATAGATTCATACAAAACTGCGTACAACTCATGCGGAAATAAATGTAGAACGGGTCGTGCTGTGCGAGAGTAAATAGCACAAACTTCCAGCACAATGACAGATGATTGAGCAAAATAGCGAGCTGTTATTCGCACATGTTGTGGGTAATTCGGTCATGTGCGAGCTTTATTGGCCGCCGTATTACCGGTAACGATCGCCCTATGGCTGAACCGGGGCGTAACGGGGAGTAGATACGCGTCGCTGCAAAACGTTTCCGGCGAGCGTTTTCAATTACATAAGTAAATTTATATGTGAGCCGCATTTCAATTAAATGAGTATGTGTCTTCATTCAACACATAATCCCACGGAATTGTTTTTTCAAACGATGAAAGCCAGTGACGCTGGGCGAACTCAATTAACTTGTTGATTGCATTTGGGTCCTTCGCTTTTTTGATTTCGTTAATCTTGAGAGCAATGGAGAATTATTTCACGGCGACGTGCCTCAAAGAAAAATACCGATACTTTTTGGGGATTCCGAAAATGTAATCGTCGAAGCGATAAATTTTCAATCAACTCTCAAAATATTTATTCAAAAGGTTATCACTAAGCAAAACCCAACAGGGGCATACTCAAAAAGAGAAATCGCCCAGTGCCGTATCTCATTAACTTTTCCAATCGGGCAAAAGAGAGATGTATCGGTTCCAACATCCACGACAACAAATATACGATGTTTCGTTTGTTAATCCACACATTAGATCCCGATAGGATATTTTACCAATCGAGGATTACTAGATAAGTAATGAAATCCAAACTACCCAATTTTATTTCAATTAACGATAAATGAGGTTCATCCAATAGCTTCTGTGTTAATTGACTATTACGAGGATAGGCTGTAAGACTGAGGTCAATTTTAATTAACTATTCGCCGGTCGGAGACGTAACGAAACAAGAAATAAAAATCAGAGGCAGTTCAGCAACCAATTAATTCCCGGTATGACTAATTAGAACTGTTTCCTATTATACCCAAAGGGACGAATCTGTCACCACTTGAACGAAATACCTCGGGAACCAGTCTATCCCAGCACGTCACTTCCACTACAAAAGCGGTTGCAGTTGCATTGAAGAAATATATTTTTCGCGACTGTATAGGTGACGTAGAAGCCACCGGGGTGCCCTTGCGATACGAAATCGAAGAGTTGAACGGCGCCGTGCGCCCAAGGCTCTCGCATACCTGGAGCTCCGGAGATAGCTTACATTCCCCCGCGACAGACGTGCTAGAGTAAATTGAAAATCCATATAAAGGAGGCACGTAACCAATTTAAGACCAGGAATCGATTTCGAGCGTTTACAGGAATGAGCAACTTGGGAAGTCTACGGAGGTGTGAGCGTACCCAACTCTCATTATGCAAAATCCTCAGTGCGAGTTCCACTCCTTGAGTAGACATTCCAAGTTCTGTGAAGTATTGAAGGAGTGGTTCTCCGAAGAAATCGAAAAGAAAATTAACAGTAAAATAAGTATGTGTAAATCTCGAGGTTTGCCGAAAAATGCCGATTGGATCGTTGGATTTGGCTACATTGCGTAGATTTTCTTGATATTCACTGGAAATTTTATTTCTATAAGGGTCTCTCGTTTTTTTTTTTGTTTTCATGTATTAGAATACAGAAAGTATTTCTTAGCACAAAGGTACCTTAGTTAACTCGTTCCAACGATTGTCGTCGTTAGCCAAAATCATCGTAATCCAAGGCATGATTTTCCACAACCTTACTGCGTGTCAAATATGCAGAAGAAGCTCACTTAAATCTCATTAAATGTAGTGCGTATAAATTATTTAATTATATTTGCGACAAAAATATCATTAATAAAATGAATAGTCATAAAAGAAGTTTATAATTGCACAGGAATAACAAGTGTGAAAAATATCGACATGACTGGGACTCGAACCCAGGTCTCCCTCTTTCCGGGCAATCCAAGTTTTTAATTGTCAATCTTTACAAGAAGTCATCGTTAACCAAAGACTGCGTAGTTACCCGATACATTTTTTATCACAACCATACGTCGCTAACCAAGTACATCGTTAACTTAGGCCGTCGTTGACCAAGTTACTACTGTACTCCATTTATCTCCCCTATAAGGTTATAATAATAATGATTGGGGAAAGGTGAATAACGTAGTACATGACGAGTGGCTGAAACCCCAGGAATAACAAGAGTGTTTAACAGCTATTTTTCACACCTGCATTCCTCGCATAATAATAATGATAATTTATTAGGCGTATTTCGTTCTTAAGGGATCATTCTTACCATTAACCTTTCTCAAGCTTCGAATACAAACAACCATTACCAAACCAGGATTCAAACCCGCTACCCCGTAGTTGCAAGGCGAACATATTAACCGCTTCATCACCGATGCCGATTGGTCGCATGTTATGAAGGAAGGAAACAATTTTGATGCCGTTCTGGCATTAGAAAAGTAAACTGATCCATGTTTTGAAGTTAAACATGGCCCCAAAATGAATTCGGGTACACTCCTTGGGAGATTCCCCCTGCGGTATATGAAGGGGATTGAGAACAGCACTATGTATTGCAAAAAAAGTCTAATGTTATGAATCACAATCACTTACATGAAAACTAAAAATCCAAAGACTAGTGAACTGCTAGCTTTTGGATATTTAGTTATTTTAGAAATTACTGAATCTCAGGAACAATTTTAGTGTTAACATCTCTCTGAATCCCTATCATATGCTGAATATTGATTTTAAACGAATAACTTCTTCTTATACTCCATAATTTTTTTTTCTATGGAAATTATTAAACGTTCAAAAACAAAACCTTGAAAACCAGATATGTTATTCCAAATAGAAAGATTTGAGAACGAGTATAAATGACTGCGCAACCAAACCTACACTATTCAAATAAATAATGAAAAAAAATCCTTTGAGTCTACAAAACTAGTTTCTGTGAAATTTACCGGAAGGTTTTTATTTCATTCAAATAAAATAATTCCCCGAAGTAACGCCTGAAACAGTATGTTAAATTCAAACTTCTCTCAACAGTTTGCTACTGGTATTTCTTTTAATATTTTTTCCTAAAATTTCCGATTATATATTACAAAACGTCAAGAAGCAAATTTAGAAAAAATCAAGCTTTAAAAATCGCTCTCCTCTTATCTGTACGGTACCAAGTAAATTCTTACGCACATAATAAACCGTTCTTTGCTGAAATGAAATCATAACGGACGGATATGCTTCCGAGGAAATCTAATTTCTGCGTGATATGGAGAGCTCCTCAACGATCTTTGAGAAGTAATTAAGGGACGGTAATAAACCAAAGGCATCACGCATTCCTAGCTGCTGAATAAACACGTCCTCTATGACGCGAAGGGTTCTTCTAGTTATTTGGTCATCGGTGATAAAAGCAAGGCGTAGTTTCCGGAGAGCATTGGTTCGGCGAGAGTGCCTCTGGAATGTCCTCAAACGAATCGTCTGAAGTGAAAGGCTGCCCGACGTTAAGTAATCATCTTACCTATGAAAGCAGGCAAGGAAATGACCTGTCTTGTAAACACCCTCTGGATGCTCTCTCACTCTTCGTCACTTATCTTACTCAGAAATTAAATGTAAATGAATATCAAATAATATACTGATCGTGAGTTTCCGGTTCTTCCTTGTCCATGTGAACCAAGAAAATTGCGAAAAGAGATTTTTTTCTTAATTTAATCAAATAGATGATGAATCTTGATTTAATAACAAATTGACTTAATTAGACTTCATCTGAGAAGAAGGTAACTTGTAGCAAAATGACCTATGATATTACTAATGATAGCATAATTTTCCGAATTTTACGTTGCGAAATAAACTAAACATATTTTGCTTTTGTTACGAAACATTAAATATAACATTATAGAATCTTAACTATTATAGGTAATCTCTTCTACCTGATGAAAATGAACTTGTTTATAAATATGAGGCAAACGTAGGATAGAGAGTGTTAACGAGTGGGTGCATTTAACATCTTGGTCCTCTTCTATGAAGTAGTATTTTTTTAAAAGAATATCGACGCTTGAGGTGATTTCCCCACCAAGAATCAAACCCGGATCGCTTTCATCAAAGGCGAACGCGCTATTGGGACCTACCCCCTCTGTTTTCTTTAACTATGAAGTAGAGTATTTTTAATAAACAGAGAAAATTAAAAATCTAACCCATTTCATAAAATCAATAGTCCCCTAGAAGATGGTACGTTCTTCTATTTGGCCCACTTATGAATTGCATGAATTTATTTTCATGTCGTGTATTTTCAGTCGACCTGTGGATGTATTTCATTTACTTTTCCTGCCATAGGTGTTCTACTTCTTGATAGGTGGAATACCCTATAACTCTCTTCTTCACGCTATCTCCTTCACCTTCTGATAAGTGACACCTCTCTCTACATCTTCCGACACCTTTCGTCTCTGACCTCCCCCTTGACCTTTCCCTTGCATCCTACCTTCCATCACTCTCTTCAGCAGCTCATTCACTCACAGTATCTATTAACAAACTTCCTACGCCTCTTTCCTGTTCTTTCGACCAAATCCCTTCACTATAGAACGAACCATGATATTTCTCCATTTTATTTTATGGTCGAATGATAAATATCTTTTATTCGGATGAATGTAATAACTAAATGGTAATATTTGGAGAGTTAATTTTTGTTGAATAGCATTGATTATCTTGCGCGAGATCTCTTTTTTTTCGCACTTTTTTCGCTTTATGGGCATTTTAAGCTATCTACTCTCCATCCCGATAAAAAGTGCTCCAGATGAAGCTTGAACTCGCAATCCTGTCGCACAAGTACCACCGAGTACATTCTTACTGTTGCGTCTCGGCATATTAGTATTCCGTGACTAAGCTCCTTGAGTGCCGTAAGAAAAGCGATGGTTGCAAATATCTTTAATCCCGCATTACATAGGCGCTGTATTTTGAAATGAATAATTTCCTTTAATTAGAGATCATCATAGATAACACTGAAATATTTCTTAGTTTAGTGAGCCGAAAAATTTAGATTGATATGTAATAGTGCAATGAAAACAAAATGTTGGGAAAAACCGGCACTAGGCTATTGTTCCACTATTGCCGCTGACCAATTACAAGCACTTACTAATTAAAAGTCATTATAGACTTCTAAGAGATTACTATCATCTCTTTGTCCATTTTCATAGAAGGTGAGGCAGTATTTTTTACTGCAATTATCACATAAATATTTGGAGAATGCATACAGCATACAGACTTTTACCCCTCTTGAAATTTATAAACGATATTTAAAGCTTCACCGCTCCGTTTCCGAAAAATATTGTCATTTAATTGTAACCGTATCTATGATATCTTCCATCAACTTGCATTCAATTTTTACATGATACAGTGATTGACATTCTATAGAAAAAACGTTGTAAATTCGTTACGGGGAGTTCAGTTAAAATATTTATTGCGTTAAATGCGACTTCAGTTGAATGTTCCATCATTTAAAACCGGTATTTTCCCTGCACACAACCTTCAACCTTATATACGTACATTCTGCAGCTCGATCTTGGATGAAAATATTTACTAATCAGAGAAAGTAAACCTAGCATTTCTCTTATGTATACAGATATGAACGGGTTTATTCAAGCCTTATTTATCATAAATGTCCAAAGATTTGTAGATACATTGAGGCGATAACGTATGTCAACATCAGTTAGCCCGTGTGGTTTGATAGAAGCACGCTTCATAAGTTCCTCAAGAGCCTGATCTGTAACCTTGATATAAGAATTTCTAAAGTTCAAAAGGTCATTGAAGAACCGCGTGCATGTTTTATTTTGACGAGGGAAAAGTTTCCTATAATAATAAGTTAAAGTTTCTTTATTTATTAATCCAATTATCCGCTCGGGAGAAAAATTACTTCCGAGATTAGCAGATGAGGTGCACTTCGAAGTAAAAAACGCTTTGAATCTATGATGATCATGTAAGTTTTGTAAGAATAATGGAGGAGTTTATTATTTTTGTAAAAAAAAACTACGCTTTTATCGAAAGCAAAATAAAAATTGGGATTTTGGAGTTAATAAAGAAAAATCGATCACATGAAGAGCATATAAAAAATAGCAATTGACCCAAACTAATAACAATTAAATTGAAATTATGCACGTGCACGTGAAATGATGCTGATAATTTCAAAAATCAAACTTTAATTACTTTATATCTAAATAGGTAAATATATTGGCAACATTTGATACTGTAATACCGGATTAAGAATAGTATCCTTTGATTTCATTTAAGAGCTAATCATCCTAAACCTAAACCTTTCCAATTTCAAGTGCCTTCTATGTTGAATAATCACGGGTAAATTATCTCATTTCACTAAATATAATTTCTTTGTTTCTTCTGACAAGAAGTTGTTTTCAAATTCAATAGTAAAATAATATTAACTTTTAGTTTCTTCCTCCAAGATATCTAAACTCTGAATCAAGGACACTGAATCAATTACGTCTAGAGTCGCGCATGGCACTTAAAGGGAACATGTCCTTATTTCTTGAACGGGCAGAGTGAGGAAGGATTAGGTAATAGAAAGGATTGATGAGAAAACGGGATAAAAGAAAACTGGATGGCCACACCATGAAACATGAATAACTTAATGTGCAGGATCGTTTAACGTAAAATAAAGGGAGAGTGCAGGGAGGGTAGAAGAAATTTTGACTTGTTCTCATTGTCAGATCTAAAAAGAAAGTAAAGTTACCAGCAAATGAAGGAGCGGGCTGAGGATAGGATACCTTAGAAATATTTGGCTGAAACCAAGTTCTATGATAGATTCCTTTTGGTCATAGATGATGATGTTTTTTCTTGATGTCGTCTGTGCCAGAAAATCATAATTAAAAGTAAAGAGCTCTTCATTTTAGTGACTAGAGTGATTGTCAACTCCAGACAAACTGAAGTGCATGCTCTCAGATGCGATAAATTTAGAGAATGTAGATTTGCAGAAGATGTAAACCAGTCTGCTACTTAGGCCGATCCGACAATGAGTGTAAAACAAGAGAAATAAATGCAATGACTAGTCGTTTTAGGGATTCATTCTTTTCCCGAACGATACGCGACAACAATAGGACAAAGAGATAACTCAAACGCTTGTTTTACACCCCATACTGTCCGCCGAACGGTGGTTTACAGGGTATTTAGGTAAATGTTGCAACTCAACGCTGCCAGGCCTTTTGATACGCGGTCAAATGGTTTAAAACACCGTCTCTCTATTAAATCAGGCTTAAATTATCAACTTAAATCATAGGAATACTCACGCTTAAACTTATGATACTTACGTAGCGAATACTTCATGAATCGGAGAAATGACCGTCTACCCGCATTTTTACATTCTCCACGCTCTAAGTAATTCCTTTTTGAACCCATATCATGATACCCTTGGATTACATCTTCCGCGACGGCTCTCAAAAGAGGAACGCACCGCCATATTTTTCGTTATTCACGGGCAACTGCACACGATGATCAAAAGGATCCGGACGTTGGCTCCCGACGGGAGATGATGATGCGTGGGATATCTTCCGACAAGGATACTGTCGAGAAACAAAAGGAGGACTCTTGCAGATGAAGCATCGGCTCGCTGACGCAAGTCCTGCTGAGACGGGAACGAAATTGCGAGAAGGTGCAAAGAAGGAAACGTCCGTTGCAGCCAACGCACCGCGAGCCTTCGAGAGAAGCGGTACCATGAAGCGGAAATCTCGGGAGATGAGATTGGTCCCTTCGAAAAAAGAAACACCTCATGTGATGATGTGGCACAGAGTGCATCTTTGCAGCAAAGTTCGCCTTGACCGAAGGAAATATGGATGAGGTCCGCGTGAAATGTCGAAGTAAGAATTCAGAAGACTCCGAGGAAGGAATTCTCTTTTCAAGGACGGCGTTGCATTATTGCAGCCTTTCTTGTCCTGTCGTTCTAGAAAATCATTCTTTTCCAATCGTTTTCTATGATTATTTTTTGTCAATCTATTCAATCGTCTTTGTATTATTTATTCGTGTTAAAGAACGTTATTTTATCAAACTTCATAAGGAATACAGCTTCTTTTCAGATATATCATTTCGGTAAGCCTTGCATGATTCACGTAGAGTAGGGATCTCAAACAGCATCGAAGGATAACGTTATTATCTAGAAAGACTTCGAGGATCGATTACAACTTATTATAGTTACTTACTAAAGTTTCATTCTGAATCGCTGCTGATTATTTCATGATTTCATATTAATAATTCCTATTCCAGAAAAAGTTTCACTTTCCGACGTTTTGTTTGAGATAAGGAAAGTTCTCCCTTCTAATGCATTTTAGGCTTGATGACTATTAAGGACTACTGAGGTGGTGGGTGCCGCCAATCGAAGTTACCATTTGATTACTAAAACTCATTGAATTTCCTTGTTCTCTCCGCAATTTTGTTCGATGTGAAATTTCAAGGGGCACGGTGGCTAATTTATCCGCGGAAATACTATTGTATTTGAATTAAAATACAATTTAGCTTCCTATGGGTTGATTTTGATCGAACTACACTTTATTCGTACTAAAGCTATCAACTGCAAATGGTAATCCGTACATGAAAGCCAGCGCAGAAATCTGATTTCGCAGAAGCCGGGGCCGCAATGAATTGATAGAAGAGCCGAATACGATTAGCGGGCCGCGGTTCTGAGACCACACGTTTAATTAAAATTCCGCATTCCGTATAGCAAGTGAACATGTCTTTCAGAAAATATATTGGGTGCTGTAAAAATAATAAAATTAGTAGATGACGATACCAAAAAAGATAAACAAAGAGGTTTAAATTCCTGCGAGTCCAGGAAAAGAACCCGGACCTTTTACTTGCTAAGCCCATTCCCATTAATTTGAGGAATATTTTTCAATAGATTATTTATTTTAACTTTCCTAAGCAAACCAAAAAGTCCTGCTGTCCGCATGGAGCATGCCAATAATTTTACTGCTTCTGTCATATCCGAAAGGAGTGATACTTTTAAATAAAAAATATATTTCCCATGTCACTACGCTATTCCTTATTAGAAAACCTAAAATTTTCAGTCAGTACATACAAATTTTTGAATTTTTTTTAGAATGAAACCCAACACCTAAGATATAAATCAAATCATGACTAAATAGTTTCCTTTTTCAGATGAATAGCTAAGTTCACCAAAAGAAAGCTATTCACTGGAACGGCAACATTAACGAGGCAATCTCATAATTAAACTGGCATTACTTTAACAGATGTAGATTAATACTGCAGCTTTTGTGGTTTATCAGTCATCCACACCTACTTTCAAATGCTCTCTCTGAAATCTCTCCATCGCAGTGAATTACGGAAAAGTTGCTGTTGAAGAGTGCGGTGGATGATATCTGCCATTTCCCTCCCAATGACGGTCTGATACCGCTTCTTTCACATTGTTCCGCCCACGCCAAGGTTATCGTGTCATCGGCCACTATCGGTTTTTACGCATCCGAGCGACAGAACAAATGAACCCGGAAACGCTGAGCGATGGATAAGTAATGAGCAATCGACCACGTATATGGTTGGGAAGACCTCCTCCCCCATCCAACTTCAAAATTAACCAATCCGAGTTCGAAGAGGGAAAACAGTGAATCGAGTCGGAAAGTGCTCCGAAACGAACCGGTTTTGTGCATGCCGAATCAATAACGTCCAATAAGAGCGGCAATTTTATCGATCCCGCGCTTTTTTGCACCGACGCGGTTTTAGACGGCGTGAGTAATGGCACGGGACGGTATGGAGGACCGGGTCATTATCGAATGGCTCCTTTGTTCCGGTCGCTTGTAAATCTTCCCCTAAATCCCCTTCCCATAATCCCAAATACCTACGTTACCGCAGGCAGCGCTTAATAATCTGCTTCCGATACAGGTTTCTCTTTTTTGCGTGCCTTGTTCCGCGGAGGATGCCAAAACTTTTTCCCGCTCCGCTCCCTCCGCCTCACCCGCGCCGTTTTCTCTTTTTGTCGGCATTCGCGACACCGAGATACATCACTCTCGACTATAATGAACTCGTTTTTCGTAAAAGGCGACCGCTTTCCCTCCGGAGCGACATTCGCGAGTTTTCAATTAAAAGTCCGGAATGTAAGGACGGGGAAGGAAACTATATTTTTTTTTTTTTGTTCGCCCGCGCTGATTCATTCTCCGGACCCAACTCTCTCAGATTGTTTTCGATCGAAGATGTTTCGGTTTGTTTGCTCTTCCAATAGGGACGGACACTTCATATGCCAAGAAGACATCTGAAGTTATATTTATAGCTGTGCTTCATACCGTTTTTTTTTGGTACTCCCACACATTGATTTAAACTTCGCGACACAAAAAATGTTGTGGTTTCGGCAAGAATTCAAATTAATATAGGGAGGACAAGACTTAAGTAATGTTTTTTTTCAACGATGATTCTTGGGCAATAAAATTTCTCAGATGACCAAGCGCGTATATCAGGTGTTCCTATCCTAGAGTACCCGTACCTTCAAGGGATAAGGAGATCTTGTCCATAGTGTATGGTGAATAATAAGTTAATAAATAAAATAAATCAATTAAGGATTCTAAAAATCAAATATGTATCTGAGCTATTCCATGGTATTTCTCTCAGATCTTTATCGTTAACTATCTACTATAGATCACAGAAGAGAACTGTTATGGAACGTTGTACTTTCAACGGGTTTCATTACGAAATAAACCAACGAGTCATCTTCAGGATCATCTAAAACCTAAAGATGACAATCATCAAAAACCCGAAGTTGAGTCAAAACTGGTCGAAAGAAAAACTTCTTGTGGAAACTACGAAGTACTTTCATATTTATTTCATCATGGCGTTCCACCAACCTAAGCTAGAGCATATTGAGTTTCATTACTTTTGACCGGTTTCGCTAAGGGAGTAACAGGTACAGGAAGTAGGGGTGTACAGTATGTACAACAGAAAGAGGCGGGTAAGGTAGTTGGGAATTAAGGGAAAACCCTTTTGGGAGAGAGACGAGTGGCAGTTATGTGGGAAGGTATGGCCATGAGGAAAGTTTGCATTCGCATCTAAAATTTCGATAATTTCTAATATATATAAACGACGACCTTTTCTTTCCTGCTGAAGGCGTCTGGGGTGGAAAGCACATGGAATATATCGTACAATATAGATTTTGCCACAATTGTACGCGAATGTGTAATTAAACCTCAGAATTTCAAAAATTTAATTTCATATAAAAAATGATAAAGATACTTAAGGCAGAGTGGGTACGGGAACAAGAGACGCGAAATATCAGGCATTTGTTATGTTAAACGAGAGAATTAGATACTCGGTAGTAACGGAACTCATAACTCATGTTAGGTGGGAAGTTCTCTGAAGAATAAATATATTTGAATTATGTCTATCGAATCATGCGTTGCAAGTTTTATGGTACTTGATTGTATTTAAACGTTAAATATTCCTGCTCATTAAATTTTTACATTTCCTTGCATTTGTGGTTTTAATGCTCGAGAGAATTTGTAAATGTGGCTTCCTTCTTCATGAGCTTTCAATTTTCTATGAATCAATCATTTCCCATAAACCAAAGAAAGGCTACTAATCAAAAATCAGTAAGTTCCACAAGATATTTTATCACACGACCGGTTTATGCCATTGACGTCCACCATCAGGTACATTATACAAAGAGCACAGCATATTTAAAGGAAGGATGTAGGGAAAAGAAAATGATGTACTCTTGTTATAATGTACCTGATGATGGCCGTTAGAGGCTGAAACCGATCATGTAATAAAATATCTTGTTGAACTTTTTTTGTGGAAGTTTTTTTTACTCAGTTGTCATGGCGTTCCGCGAAGTGCAGCCTTCCCATATCAATTTCAAAGAAAGACTGATTTGTACGGTTTGAAATTGATCATAAAGAATGAATCAGCAGAAATTTTCATAGCTGCAACGTCGGATATGTAACTGGAAAAATTGCAAGCTCCATCTTTAACACGAGTGACCACAGAATACATTAAATATTGAGACGGACAGCAGGATTATGATGATGAATTAGTCAACGCAATCGGCGGCACTTCTTAAATAATAAAATCAGCGACTAAAAATTAAATTTTTACCAAATAAACGTGAACCTGATGCTCATTGAATGTCTGAGATGAATGATAAAGTGATAATATTGCGTATGAATGAAGAAATATCCAGGATCGTCAGCGAAAGTAAAAGCTTTGGCAAAAATTCAAACCTCTTCCCGTGAACTTGCATTGTAATCCTCAAAATGTCTACTTTATAGTTACAAAGAACGAACGTTTTTAATTTTTATAAATGCTAAAGGGATGAAAATGAAGAATTTTATTAGGGATAAGAAATTGAAGGCATATTAAAATTTGAATCGTGAACCATTAAATCTATCATTAAGGAGAACATTATAGTTTCTCAGTCAATTTTCAGAGAGTCGAAAACTCAAATATAACTCAAATATTCGGCGTAGACGCCAAAATAATTGGGCATATATACTTAAATTTTATAAAAATTAAAAGGTCATTTAGAGAATTTTTCAGGAACTTTTCCGGATGTCTAATTTTTAATTTGAGTCTTATTAAAAATTTCTTCTTCTCTCATTATACCTGATAATGATTTCGTGTTCCTGCTGCGATATTAATGAAGGGCGATATCGTATATATGAAAAGCCTTGTCCTTCTTTGAACCTAAAAGGTAGTCATTCGAAGATATAACGAGACAAAAGGAAGTTTCGCTCCACCGATTTCGTCCTTGGGTACGAAAATCAACTCAGACGTAGAAAGTGAAAACCGATGCTTTGCTAACTACGAAACATAAAATGACGCTCGTATGAATTTTCAAGAGATAGACGATTAATTAGCATTCGTCTGATTTTTCGGTGAAAGCCATCGCCCTAAATTGAAAGTTTACGAGTAATTTTTTATTCGAACGCAGAATATTCCGGAGCAATTTTCTCGATGATTAGAATTCCTCCCCGTCGCGGCACAAAAAAGTCTTAATCAAGATGAAGCATCGCTTGCTCCGTCATTAACGGCTGTAATATTTCATTCACTGATATAATAAAGCAGTTGGGAAATTAATGGCGATGAAATGTGTGGAGGAAAAACATTTCACCGCCGTATGCCTCCTCAGTGAGCAATTTTCCTTCCCAAAATATAAAAAATAAAATTCTGAAAAAGCTATTTTTCATATTCTAAGAATCATGGCCTTACATATATTTTCAGCGATGGACTTTTTTACGTTTGAATACAAAAATAATATGGGATTAACGATATTATAATGTTCCATAAAGCAGAATTTCTCAAACGGTCGGACGGGTTACTGAAGGGGCCTCAGTGTTAGAAAGCTATCGCAGCAACCATTCCAACACCAATATCGGTACGGATTTACTGTCGCCTAACATGAATTCTTACGCTAAATGACAGCATGTATTGCTGGCTTCGTTAAAGTATGAGCAGTTTTCAGTATTCACGTGATCAAAATCAAGAAATTAGATGAAAACAGTCACAATATTATTATTATTATTATTGTTATTCTGAATCAGGTGTTAACAGTATGAAACAATTTACCTGAAGACATTTTCGAATCCTTTCCACCTTCCTACAATCCTTTATATATAGAGTCAAGAGATTTATCTAAAATTATGCAAACTATAAATTAAATTTATTATTAATTCTGTAGTGTCC
>KZ308163.1:1362593-1426188 GCA_000376725.2 Ladona fulva
ACAATAGGATATCGCAGAAGAATTGTAATCGAATTTTAAACAATCATCACGATATCAGAGCAACGAAGAAACATTTGAGTGAGTATATGAACAAAGTTAAACGTGAAAATATAAACGCTAGAGGAAGAATTTGTATTCTGGAACATGGTGGTAACTCAAAAAACAACGAATTGCCTTGTTCGTCGTGGTAAATGGATCTTGACATGTTTCTCTCGGAGTAAAATCTTGAGATTTATTCATGCCCAACGTAAGAGTCGGTTGCCGTAACAAAAGCACTCGCGCGGCTTTCCGTTCATGATCGGCAACATGAGGATGGAGTGTATGTAGCCTTTTTCCACGATTTTATCACGGTTACTTCGCGATAAAATTGAATTCTTGAAACGAATCTGGGGTATATGCAGCCTTTTCCTTATGAAATAAGCGTAATTGAATAACTGAAAAATTAACTATGGCTCAGAGGTCTGAAACATGATGAGATGGGAGATGGCAAAGTTTTTATTTAGAGTGAAAAATGCTCTACTTCTAATTTGTCTGAGATTACAGTTTCGTTCCTGTATTAGGTCTCCTTTAAAAATAATACACGTGTTTTACACCATTTTGAATTAAATGGGAAGAAAAAGGCGACGGTCGGGATTTTTTTTGATATCTCAAATAACGTGGCTGCTTTTTGTCACTCACGAAGCATCTAAAAAAGCTATATATCTACAAGTAGAATCGAGTTCCACATGACAACAGTTTATTTACAAGGCATTAATGATTATAAATAAAAAAATATAAAATTGCTGAAACATGATAACATCAAGCTTAAACAGAAAAAGACTGGGCGAAAGCACATATTTGAGCCTTAGAAAACTTTACTTGAATTTGGAGGCAGTATAAAACTGAAAAAACAATTTTAATAAAAATAACATTCTGTAATTTAAGTCATAAAATAAATGTTTGATAAATAAGAATGACTCATTCCTACATGGATGGGTTCAAATATTTAGGTAGAGGTTATCAACTCCATGGAATTTCTAATCCCCATATCAGCATTCGTCGTATTTCGTGTTGTCTTAATGACGTAAAACATTTATTTATTTATTTATCTCGTGAATATACAAAGAGTTCCCAAAACACACCCACGTTCTCTCCGTTTCATTTAAATTTTTTGAATGAGATAGTCTTTGCTTGATTTTCCTACAAGTATGCAACTTCACCTAAAATATATATCGATATTAATATTAATAAGGATACATAAAATGCATAGATATGGGCGATGTTTTGTGGAAATACTCCATGTTTGAAGGAATAGAGACTTTGTACTTTTTCCACAGGATTTTAAAACAGACACGACCAGGTTTCAGCTTTAATAAGGATACATATTAAGGATATATATTAAGGTAGATATTGTTATAAACACCTAAGGAATTTGGGTGTATTTGTAGCTCTTCTTCTTCTATCCCAAAACCTTAGTTGAAATATATTGATTATGCATCCTTAATCTCCTTAATCCTAACTAAACCATTCCAGTTCTATATTTTTGAGGTCTGACTTCACAGTTATTTGCCGAGTGAATGCAATTTTTGGTCGTGCTGAACAGACTATGCATTTCATTTCATCAGGAACAGTACGGCCTTACAAGTTTTCATTCTGAAAACACGCTCCAGCAATCTCACATGCACACGCTATATGAATGAATGGCCTTTGTATGACCCATATCTAAAATTGTGTACCCAAATGAATCGCTTTTATACCTTTCCATCTGCCTTTATACAAAGTCTTGGCCCCCGATGCTATTTCCCAACCACCACCTGTCCATCCGCATCATAAGCATTTGGAAGAAATGGGAAGAAACACGGGAGGCAAGGGATGAATCGTCTCATAGCGGAAACAGTCCCTCATCTCTCCTAATAATACCCCTCTTTCTCATCAATTATGAGTTGGTCCACCGAGAGAAGAGATCGAGAGGGATGAGGAACCTTGCAGGAGGCAATGATACACAGAATCCCGCAGGCAGTTTTCCTTCCCCGTCCCACCCTTTCCCACGCCCATAAACCCACTTTCAAGGCCTCCGAACACACCCCACCACCCCTCCGCCGCCTGCATATGAAGGGCGCGCGGGCGAAATAATTTAGGTCCTCAACTTCGGTCTGGTTCCCCACGGAATAAGGGGCTCCGGCGGCGGGGGAGGGAAAGGTAGGTGCCATTGTGAGTACGAAAATCCTTCATATCTCTTCCCTCCTTGTTTCCATCGCTCTATTTTCCTCTCTCCTTAATCCGCTAATACCTTCCCAACGCTCCTCTCTCCAGCGGCTCCGTCCTCCGTTCAGTTCCTTTCCCACTCCGGCACACGTATCTCATCACAATGTCGGTTCCCATCGCTTTCGCATTCCGATTTGGGAAAGCACATGGCGAATTCGCGCCGCGCGTCAATGCTCTCGGATTGCTTTATTAATCGCGAATCGGCGGAATACCCTCGCGCCTCGCATAAATCATTTAAACAGCTCTCTTCTTCTCCCTTCTCCGGATCCCCTTCTTTCTCCGTCGCTCTCTTCTCGCGGTATTTCATTTGGCAACCTGTCAAGGCTTGAAAATAGCTATTCCGCTCTCTTTCTAAAGAGGTTTGGTTTGGCAGCGGCTTATTTGATGAGAGCTTTTGGGAGTCCGCGTTTTTCCGCCGCTTTGAAACTTTCCGCCGTGAGAGTGGCGGTGTTTAGCCAGCTCTCTCTCTCTCCCGCGCCGCAGAAAAAGTTTGATTTAAAACCGCTTTTGGGTCTTTTCTCCTCCGAGGCTTTTAAGCCAGACGCACGGTAGGTGCGGGATCCAGGAATCATATTTGCAGTCAGGGATTTGAATCTACGCGTGGCTCCGCTATATGGAGTGAGCGGTGTAGACCCAGCGTAGTGTTTCTCATGGAGGGTGGCGATAGAAAATGGAGGCGCTTCGCGGGACAAAATGTACCAGCTGGAAAAATTATAAAGAACCTAACGGTATTAGCTGGAATCGTCGTAGGTTTTTGGACTGTCTCACGGTATGCAACGATACTTTTAATTGTCTTGAGCTAATCATTCGACCAATTTTCAAGCTATAAAATGTAATATTTTGTACCAGTGAGTATTCCGTTTACTCTGAAATGATTACTTTTGTATGGTTCTAAGTTTACAGATATCGCAGCATCATCAGTAATTGTCTTTTAAAGCTTCGGCAATTATCCTACTGGCTTCGGTTGACTCTTGAGAAAGACGGCAGCATAACTGGCGAAACGTCGAGATACAATCAATGACTTACGACACTGTAATACCTGCAAACTTAGCGCCAAGGAATATATACACAACAAAAACCTACGCTTCAAAACTACTTTTGTACATCAATTATGTGTTTTATGAAGGTTAATCATATTGATAAACCTATGGACGGTACTCGAATGATCACTTTTCTAAACAATCCCTCTCGTTATATTTCGAGAACATTGCGATTACTTTGATAAAAATAATAATTGATCGGATAACAAAATCAATAATCTAATAATATTTGAATTACTTCAAATATTCGCATCTGTAACTGTTTGCACTAACAGACAGTTTAACTCCATTTTACGACGTTTCAAAAAGAGATAATATTCATAAAAATTCGCCAAGAGTTATCAATAAAATAAAACAAAAACCTTTATGTAGAAATATTTTTACTTTTTATAAAAATATGCTCAAACGATACAGCATGCTGATCTCTATTGATGAAACACATTCAATCCTTTTATTCCTGACATAATTTGAGTTCACGGTAGTTTGATGTGTTCGAGAATTTAATTGCTAAAGGAAAAGGTATTTGCTCCAAGAAAGTAGAAAATTGCAAGCTTTTGTATAGAGCCAGTGGTTACTTGAATGTTCCTTTATTTCATATCAAATTTTGCCGTAAAATTAATGAATCCCCTGAAGTTTATTGCAAAAAAAGCTCCTAATAACCTCTGAGTAAACCGAGACTTAATCTAAACACCTATTTAGCAGCAATCAAATCTTTTTACATTTTCCATCGGTTGTTATATTATTTATAACTGCCCAAGGGAACCTAACGATTCTTTTTTGATACTTTGCTACCACCATTGATAACTGAGATATATTATTAATTAAAGAAAATTAATAAAAATTATCGACCTATTTAACTATAATTCTACCAAGTGAAGCCTTAACATATTGAATTTAATTAAGATATAAATAGATGAAAAAGAAACAAAACTTCGTCAGTCCCATTGTAGACATTCATTATTCTGACTGGTTTAGACCATACGCTGCCATCCTTAGGTTACCTCAAGTTACCGCAGATAGCAAAGCTTTGTTTCTGTACCACCTTGGTATGGTGTTTCACGAAATCCAGCCTCATATTTATTTTTAATTTTTTTGGTTTCTTCAAAGTTAATCGAGTCGTCGCATATTGAACTTAAGATATAGATACTCACCGTTCGCATTTTTTCTGTTGCATTCAATATTTTTCTAGTGGGTTGGTTATTTAATGTCTCCTGTTAACATTTTTGGAAAGATACCCGTGGAGGAACTTAGATGAAATCTTCCTCAAGCGAAATGTTTCTATTAAGAAGGTATTGGGCTTTTATCCCATAGCGAAAACTTGTCACTCACCCTTAGGGAAAAACGACCTTGCATTGACGGCATTGACGCTAGGAGAACGACAGATTCTCTTTGGTAAAAACTTCCTGCCCAGATGCTGCATAAAATTAATAAAAGATTATGATATTATTAATATAATGTGTGTTTTTATGAAGTTGTCTTCAATCGCCCCAACTCTTCGCAAATTTCTAGACTCGCCCATGCAATTACGCCTTTAAATCACCGTATGTTACTTTGTAAGTGTTGAAAAAATATTTTTTGATTCACACCCTCGGTTTCTTACTTAATTCCAAAGAGCCAAGCTTCTTTAAATTCAAAACATTTGAAGCTGCAATAGCGCTCAATGACTTTCCTCAAATTACATCCGAAACAACGAGTTTTTCGCCCTTATTTCTTTTAAAAAGAAGTCGGAAGTTTTCGAGAGATTCGTTATTACATTGAAAATGTGCGAAATTTTCATCAAAATATTTTATTACGGCAACGTTACAGGACGTGTCGACGGATTTTAGGGAAACAAAAGCCCAGTAATTGACCCAAATCCTTTGTTTTGAGAGAAAATTTGAAAGCGCACCGCGGCTTTTCCAAACCCTGTAAATCAAACAAACTTAGGATTTTCTTTCTTATTTTTTATTAAAAATTACTTAAATCTATATTTTCAAACCGCACTTTAAGTATTTTTTGGTGGAGACGTCCCGTTCGTATTTTATCAATAAATTTACCGCAAAATAACGACAAATCTCCGACAATCACTCGGGTAATTTCACCGCGCTGCTGCATCAGTTCTTTGAGCAAAGTTAGACACTCTCTACCTATCCTCGGCTTGCATGTTCTGATAGCAACCATTGTGCGCACGTTTCCGCTTCAGGCGAAAATTTCGAAACACCAACCCTGCTCTCGTACGGCGGGGGTTATCAGCGAATGCTGCTGCAGCGTTATATTCCTCAAGAGCGAATCTTACGCTAAATGCACACAGTGCTTGAGAATTGCCTGAGACCTTAAGCTAAACATCTATTAGAGATGTGAGAATTGCTGATTTCGTTTCAAACCGAATCTCGAGTTGAATAGACCATTGTTAGTCGAACTGAAACCGAGAATCGAGTCGAACCCGAAGGTAGGAGTTCAAAATGTTATTTTCATAGCTATGATATGCTATTACCCTGATGAATGAAATAATTTTGATTGTTCTTTTGGTACAGGATAGATAAAAATGTATATTTCATTTACTTTTGTCTCAGTTTTGTTTATGGTTGTAATAATTTGAAGGTTACTGAGGTATGAGTGATGCTTCATTAATCATGTTTTTCTCTCCTGCCGTAACCAGTTGTCCCAGGTAAGTGTACTCTGAACAAACATCAAGGGGTACCTCTTGTAGTAGGATTGGTACTTGCGCTGCAAAAGAATTATGCATTACCTTAGTTTTCGATAAGTTTATCCTGAGTCCTATTTTCTGCCACGCCGCGTTCAGTTCTTGAAGTCTTGATGCTAGATCTTGTCTCACTCCCTTCTCAATCCGGAATTCCTCTGTTTCTTCATGCATCATTACAGAGGCTGTGGCGTCCTTGTAGATGCTGCGTAAAAGTTGGATGTACTTGGCATCGATCCCTTGTTTCCCCAGTGCTTCCAGTGTGGAGGAGGTACTTACCGAGTCAAAAACCTGCGCATATTCCACGAAGCAGAGTACTAGTGGCATCTCGTATTCGTTCGTTCTGCTGATAATTTCCTGGAGCGTGTGGATGTGGTCCATAATGCTGAATCCCTTGCAAAATCCAGCTTTTTCTCTGGGCTGGGCAGCTGCCAGGGACGTCTTCAAACGTGCAGTTACTACTCTCATGAACCTTTTGTAAATAACAGGAAAGAGGCTGATGGGGTGGTAGTCAAATCTTCCTTACTTCCTTTCTTGTGCAAAAGGACAATCTTTGCATGGTTCCAGTCCTTCGGAATTCTTCCTAGTCTAAAGCAATTAGTGAATAACTGCGCTAGAAGGGGAGAAATCTCTGTAACACCAAGCTTCAGATATTCCGCTTAAACTTCATCTGCTCCTCCTGCCTTTCCATTCTTCAACTACTTGATGTTACTTCTTCTGGGAGAATAGAGGCGGGATTTTCTGAGTTTCGTGTTGTTTAGTACTTCACAATTAGTAACTTTGTAGAGTTTGTTAACCAATATGTTGTCTATTTCGTTTCTTACTCCATTAGGACCTCTCCAAGCCCACTTCCTTGTAGGATTCTTCTTGAAATATGTATTCGTTATGTACATATTGGTGCACTCTGCAAACTCTACCAGTCGGTGACTTCGTTCATTTCTCTGGCCTAGTCCATGTTTTCCTGTGGCAGCATCATCTGCTTCCTGCTTACCTACACGAGCGTTAAAATCGCCCATGATGATTTTATAACAGTGATCTTCCTTGTCATGTTCCGTGCCGAGAGTCTGGTAGAAATTTTCAATTTCCTCTTCGCTGCTTGCTGCTGTTGGTGCATAAACTTGGATGATCTGAACAGAGTAACGCTTATTTATCCTTAGGATNGTTATTCTTTGAGCCATTGCTATATATATATAATAGTTAAAAATAAAAATGTTGCAATGAACGATTGAAACAATAATAAAAATCGGAGGAAGTCACTATAAATAAATTCATCCGACCAACTACTCTCTTTTCCAAGTGTAAATATCACTATTTATGTAATACAATAAGAGTCGATTCAAAATTAAGTATTAATATTTCGCATAATTTCTATCATAAATCACCCACATAGAGGATCGTTAATTTAGTTCAGTGAGTATCATAAAATCCATGCGATATTCAAGTTGGTAATACAAATTAATTGATAAACAAATAAAAGCAATAGGGATTTTTTTTAGCCATTTGCATTTATTCATTGCATGTTTGTTTACTTTTGTGAGATATTGAATCATTTAATTTGAATGATATTTGTCCGGGCATACTTTTATCCTTTTTTAATTAGAATTCCAATTACACGATTGGTTTTTTTATGTCATGAAGTTAAAGTAAATAGTAAATGTGCCGTGAAGTAAAAAGTTCGGAAAACACTGCATGAGTGGTTACTGCTGTATAATAATATTTTTTCTTATCTAATATTATATAGCTCTATCTCAGACAATCTACGAATTCTGTCCATAAAAATTCCTATATAATGGATATACTCATTCATCTTAATAATGATTATCCTCCAAGACAGCAATATTAAAGTAGCATTGATTAAACGTAATTTTATCATTATCTATTACTTTAGTTTGAGGACGATGATGTAATAATTTTGGAAGATGTTAATAATTTGCCACATAACACATTTATGTTTCAATTCGAACAAAGGACAATTCTATCTCGGGTAATATGGCACGCAGATAAATAATTTTTCAACCTGGAAAGAATTTTTTGCAGTTTTGTTCACATAATTAACGAATAAGGATCCGAAAAACAAATTATTTGAAGGGTACTCGCGCAATTTATTTAAGAATGACCTAAGCATATGGTTGCTACCTATTCTCGCTTAGAGGGGATAGAAGGTAGAAGTACATTGACAGCTTTCACCCGTATTTTAGGATTTTGCAAGTTATAGTAAACGTCATGGCCAACGACATGATCTTCATAAACATGTGCATATACCGTACGTGCGTAATCATATTGGATAAAGTGAGAGGAAAAAGTTCTATCGTATTAAATATCTCATATTATCATCTCCCGCAGAGACAAGGCCTAGCCTTTGGAAGATGATGATTATTATCTCATATCCCTTCATTCAAACGCATAGTATCAAATTTACTTTCAAGTGGAGATAATCAATACCATTTATGACTTTTCCTTGAGTTTCCTTAACCACATTTACACTCTATTTTCTCTCTATCATTCTTTTTATTGCCGTATTTCATATTAAGCATATGTGACATGTTAGTTATTCGCCTGTTCTATAGGTCAGAATACTCTCTCTCTCTTTCCCCCTTTTTCCAAGTTACTCCACTGTTCATAGATCCGACGAGGGACGCATGTGCAGATACAACATAACGCATGACGACACAAATTTGTTGAATATCACCAGCATCACCCACTACATATGGCGAATTTGTTACCTCTGTGATTTCGCGGGTATTTTTTAGCCCCCCTTCTTGTGTGGGTGTATTCCCGCATCGTGTATTTTCTCCACCAACCTTCAGTTGAGTTTTTCCCTCACAACCAAAATCTTCGTTCCTATATGAATCTATATTTAGTTACATGTATTATTTTATATCCGCAATATTTTATATACAGTTTGTGGTATTTTTCTTTTTAGATTTAAGATAATTTTAGCTAATTATTTTTAGCTATGAATGTAAGTGGATATATAATGCATTGTTCTAACAACATGAGAACTTTTTTCTGTTGGTTTAAGTGCCTCTTAAACTGTTGTTCAAATTTGGTTGTGTTTCATCTGTATGTTCGGTGTATATTCTTTACACAGACCGTCCACTGTAAGGTTTGTGTATTGCAATAAGAATTTTTATAGTTATATTGCAACTAATGTATATTACTCTGAAATTTGATGTTTACTGCAGTAAAACGCTTTTAGTATGATGTTTACAGATGTAAAATGCTTGTAATATGAGGTAAACTGTATTAACCTCATGTTAGGGTTAAGCTGGAAATGTTTCTTCTTTTTTAACAATTTAGCTGCATAAATGTATGTACGTATATATATTCGTCGACAGTCTTCCCCTGGAGGAACATAAGTGTATTAAATAACAAAAAGATTAAATAAAATAAATAAATAATAAATGTCATTAGTAATAACATGAAATACCTCCAGAGGTTAGGTGGTAGGGAGGCCATTCTAGCCTAACCTCTCTGAAAGAATAAATAACGATAATAATAAATTATAATATTCCAGCAATACATTACTCAACGTTGTTGAATTTTGCCTAAAAAAAAAGGTCGCAAAAACGTATGGTAATCCAGTGTCGGCATCGAAGTGGGTGCGGGAAAAAGTAATAGATTTCGAATGGCTATTACCGTCTTCAAAGAATACGCGAGATAAGGTAGGGAACGAATGAAAGAGTCATTCTCTGTTACTCCATCTGCGCCGGGCCGTAAACAAGTAAAAACGAGAGAGAAGGGGTGGTAATAGTGGAAATTCAATTTTCCTCAGTAATTCATCTCGAGGCGCTTCCATTTGTTTTGCCGCCCGTCCTTTCGCAAACTAAAAAAAAGGACGACACGTGTGAAAAAAATCCCTTTCATCTCCGAATTGGCTCGCGAATATTTTGATTACGGAGACTTCACCGGAGCCCACCACCATCTCATCATTTATTTTGGTTCGCGTCCTCGGGGAATACTTTCGCAAAAGGAACCCGATGGCCTATTTTCTTCTTCTCTTTTTACGCCTGATTTTTTGCTTTCCCCCAACTCGATGGATGCGTGGGAAAACGCGGCGAAATATTTCGTTCCGATCGGGAAAAAACGCGAGCAAGGTGACAAATGAGGACATGAATAAAAGTTGAAGGGCGAAAAGGCGCATCGGTGGCTCCCTTGATTGTTGCGGCGGAAATCGAATGCGTGTTAATCAAGATTTCTGGGGTGGATGGTTGTACAAAAAAATGATAGGGAAATCGTTATCACCGGAGTTACAGCGGAAGTGCGTTGTCAAAGGGTGCGGTGAACATGAAACGGTCAAACGTGGGCGTCAATCATCACATCTCGTTGAGAACGATAAGAACGCTTTTCTAAATCTGTTTCGCTTTAGTACATTCTTTTTCATCATCATTATTATATTCATAAGTCGCTAATATTGTACTTTTTGCTTTTCTTGTTTACATTTCAGATAATTCTTAATCTTTTCTGATTATTCTTTATGTCAACACATCTCTATCTGTAGTAACTATGAAAACTGTGATTGTGATGTTTTTTTTTCTTTTTTGTAATTGTGATTTTTTGTAATTGTAATTTCTGTAACTGTTCTGTTATTCCCCTTCAGATAATTCAGAATGCGCTCTGCTTATTATACAAGGGTATTCCATCTGTATGTAAGTTGCTCTTGCTTAGCCTTTCAGATCTCTTCAAACTGCCTTCACCTTGAATTAGAAACTATAAGTAGGTTTCGCAGGTTTTTCACATTCTCCTTCTTGTGGGTGTTTTCCTGTTGTGGTTTATTTCTTCCTAAGCGCAAACTTAGGTTTTTAAACCCACTGAGTAGTTTTCTTCTGTGCTGTTTATTCATGCTGTCTCTTTTTTTCCATACTTAGTGTTAAGAAGGGTAAGATATAAGAAGAGACTCTCTAGTCTCAATCTCGCCCTAATAAAGACGTTTTATTGTTATTGTTATTATATAATAGATACCTGGTGGAAACTTTCCATATCATTTCAAACATAGACTACAACGAAATGATTTTACATTAACTTTTCATTTAGCATTTAGCAGTCCTCTACGTATAGTACATTTATCAGTAACTCTGAAAACGTATATCATTATTTTTATAATTATCAACAATATCTTAAGTTATCATGTCTATCAAACGTCCATCGAAGGTACCGTGTCAACTTCCACGCTGCTGAGCAGCAACTGTATTTAATCCAACAACAACGCATATCACTCTTACGCACAACAACACTTAGTATAAATTTCAGCCAACAATAATGACACTAATATAGAAATCAAGTTGAAATAATTTAGGCGTTTCCAACTATCTGCTTAACTCATACTTTTTTACATTGTTTTTAAATAATTTTGAAGGAAAAGAAACTTTGTACCTTTGCCACAGTATTTTAATACAGACACGACCAGGTTTCAGCGAATGATCGCCATTATTAGGTCCACACTATGAAAAAGTACAGTCCCTTTTCCTTCAAACATGGAGTATTTCCACAAAACATCGCCAATGTCTGTGAATTTTGTTTGTAAATACTTTTCTCTTAAAACTACATTTGTTTTGTGGGAAGGGACTGAGAATTCCCTGGATAAGCAATTCTAGGTATCCGTTGCTATGTTTAAAAAGAAAATTTACCCATCTCTTTCTCATGGTCCTTCGTTCTGACTTACTAACATTTGTGATTATTTTTAAACGAGGAGGAATAAATACTCAATAATTTTTTCGATAATATTACTTCAATAGACTCTCTCAGTAGAACTTTCTCATCTAAAGAAGTATATAATTTGCACCAATAAATACCGTAAGTTAGGTATTAAACGAGCAGCGTAAATACGGCCTTCCGTAAGTTTAATTATTTCTTATTTTAATATTCCCACGAATTATGGCGCCGATTGGTGATTCAGATTGGTGTGATGATGATGAATTTGGTTTGGGCGTAAATATTTATGGCCGAATTTCCTTTTTATCGTAACCTATAATGGAAAACCTGTGAACTTGCATTGACAAAAAATGTCCACTTTGCATATATACAATTAGGATGACCTACGGGAGAGTAGACCGGGGTGGACGTAGGCATTCACTATGGCAGGGACGAAATATTTCAATACCTAGACTGGACATATGTTCAGTCCTTTCATAGTAAGTTTGGAAAAACGTCTTTGTGTGCTTCATGTCAGTCGAGCAAAGATGTACAAGGAAATCTCCTGCATTGTTATATTTAGGTTAAAATTCCTCTTTTACTTTGTGGTGTGAGTCACATCTAAAATCTTAACTTTTAACTTTCAACGAGTAGCTTATGTTACGTCCGATTTTCCTTGGAAATCAATCTAGTTTCACTCCTTTCAGTGCAACAAAGACTTAGCGGTAAGTCGTCATACATTTCCTTCAGAGATGGCAATCAATCTTTTTAATGAGCCCTCATAATTATCTAAAATGAGAAAATATATGCCACTACAAAGTGATGAAAAAAATAAAATGACCCAAAAAGTTGCGTAATTTAAGTATGTAATATATAAGTTTTCTTTTGCAATCAAGACAATAGCATTTCGTTTTATAAGATTCAAGAGTTTAATTTAATAAGAACGTTGCGGAAGGTCTGCGTAATAGAGCCTAAATGGAGCTAGTTTTCGCTATGTAGATATATAAAGGAAAGACTCACTAAAGGAAGAGAAAAGTCGCTATATCTAGCGAAAAGATATTTTATTGGATCCTCTTCCTAACGCTGAACAGTATAGGAATATTACATCGCAGTACAACCAAATTGAAACACTGCTATTTAATCTTCATCGAATGCAGCGAAGAAATACGGGACGTCAACTTTTCTGAAGTCGAGGAGTTGGGGTTAGCGAATGGTTATATATAATAACAATATAATAAAATAACTTGACTAGCGCGAAATTTATACGACAAAGTATCTTCTTACATCTAAACCTTTGTCATATAAAATTGGGAGAAATAGAGCTCGAAAAAAAGTGCACAAAAGAGTACTTTGTGAGTTAAGTACATAAGTTTGCACAATATAAGTTTGCAAAAATATACCACATCAGGAAAACAGCCGCAAGAAAAGCGAGTGAAAAACCTGGGAAACATACTGATAGTTAAATGAGTTTTAAGATAAAGCAACTTAAATCAGATCTTAAAGGTAAACAAATTTAATACAGACACATCATTATGAAGATAAAATATTTAGAAATAAATCTGAAAACAAAGAGACACAAAAAAGAAGAATTGGAAGTATATATAACTAGGCTACAAAACACGTTGTGTAAATATGGCAATATAAATACGTAATTGAAGATAAAATTACGGAAATGAAAGAGATCGCCAGAAGTAACCAAGCTTTTCCATGTTGACAATTCGTAAAATGTATCGGTATTTTCGATGATAAACAAAAGTAATCGATTACTTACTCCCAATTCTTATTTCCTATGTGTCTCCGACTTTTATCGATTTCTCTCCTTCCGATGATACCTTCGAAGATTATTAGAATTCCATGTCTGACAGAAGGAAATTGGAAGCAGAGAGTTCCTGACGTAAACGTCGATATTCGGAGAAAAACAATAATATCCCCGAAATAATATGGGAAAAGAGATGTGCGCTTCCACTTAAGAAAACAAGCTTGCTCAGAAGCTGTAAAAATTTTTTCCGGTATAAGGTCTCAGAAAAAAATATAAATTCACGATTGTAACGCTATTTTCACTATTGACATGAATTTCTTCAAATTTTTGTTATTGACAGCAAATGTCATATATAATGGAAATTTAAGGAAATTATTCGATATAGAAATTGAATTTAATTAACTTTTATTTTACTCTCACGCAATATGATTGACGAAAAATAATGGCAAATAAACTTGTATCCTTGCTCGCACTTAAGCCTAATTAAATTATTTGTACCACAAAAAAACATGAAATGCAACTATATCCTGATTAGCTGAGTAAATGTATCCATTTCCACCTGTGTGAGTCTGGATAACATAATAGATTACCGAAAAGCCGTATATTTTAATCCCATAATCACCATCCCATAATCACCATCCCATAGTCAAATTTTAGTCATCTGGTGATATTATTCATGAGGTCGTTTAGCTCTAAACATTGAGAAAAGATGCTGAAATGCATATTGACGGCCCGGTTTTTTCAACAAAGGACATCTATGGCTTGGTTAATATTTCTCTGCGTAAAACTCCTAGAGAAAGTTCAAATGAAATAAGGTCAAAGTTGTGATTACAGAAGCCATTCTTTACACTTCAAGAGTTCTCCCAAAGCAAGATTGTCACTTATTCATTAAAGCAATAGCCATTGGCAGCGGAGCTTATGAGATGTAAAACAATAAGGTAGAGGAAAGTTTACTCTTCAGTAGACGTAAACGCTATCACGTTGTGATGCCAGAAATGTACACATTTTGTGGCATCGCAACTCTTAAAAGACAGTTTCACCGTAATTTGTCAGAAGTAAATAACACCGGATAAGTGATATAAATACGTAGGAAACAAGAAAAAACTGGCTAGCAAACAACTCCTGTTACAGCAAATAACTACTACCCAATAATTTACTACTTTCTTCAATGTACAAAAAATAAAATTTGCAAGGCATAAATAAGTATATTTAGATTAGCCCGAGAAGCTTATTCTGACATGATGTCATCGGAAAAACCGTAAGCCTTTGCGTAGCTCAAATATAATCAACTCACTATTTCTGTACAGATATATAATTTTACACACGTAAAACTCAATATTTCTGTGTCATCTAAAATGACCCATTTTACCTTACTCAAGGCACTTTCTTTTTGCTATAATATTAAATTCTGTGGGAGTAATACGTAAACTTTTGGTTCATATACCCAAAACGTTTTAAAAATACGGTAAGCTCAGCTGTAGGGAGTAATAAATTACATCTACCGCGTTCATAAACGTTAAAATAGCTCAGCCATTGAAAGACGAAAGGAAATGAGTAGTTCCATTGACAAACATTATGCAATCTCTTACCTATTCAACGACTAAACAAACAAGAAACCGTTCTCCTATAAGCTTCTGTCATGATAGCTCTTCCGCTAACCTATTCGCAAATATGCTCCCACTTCGACCGAAATACAGAGCTTAATGTACTTCGACAATAATTAACTAACTCATTCACTTGCAACCCCAATCACCAGCACGAATTTTTGCCAAGAGTTGATGGCAACAGTATTAAACGGATGACAAAAAATACAAGAGATGTCCAAAGAGTAACGACCGACGTTAATGAAAAGAAATGTCGCAAGGAAAACACAGCTCCCCTGCGACTAATGCATCCCTATATTTTTCTTCTGTATCTCGTATTAATGCGCAGAACGCAGCGCCCATCGATAAAAAGAGCAAACTGCGTCTACCGGCAAAACGGGAGAGCCGCAACGGTCCAAGTACGTTTCCTAGAACCGTTCCGCATCAAATAAATAAGCTGGGTTTATCACGTTGCAACTCGCATCGTCTAAAGAGATACGAATCTTGCGTCAATTTTAAAATCGGGCGTACGTTCCACACAACAAAAGGAAGAAAATGAGTTCGAAAGGCCGTGTCTCTTTGCGAGTTTTTAATTAAAACGCTCTTACGCAGTCGTTTACGGCCGTGACGAAACACAAAAGCGTGACTCTTGAGGCTGGAGTAGACACTTTAATCGCATGAAATGCGTGGTGCCTAACGTTCCTCTCGGGAATAAAGAAAAGATATTCCATTTAAAGCGAGAAAGATTCTGTTCACAGCATGGAACTCAGTTTAGGAGGATTCCAGTGATTATGACGCTTGTCACCAGACTGAAAGCGAGTCTTAAAAGCGAATTCAGAATTCCGTGAAACATTGTTATCAGTTCGCAAAATATTACTGAAATTTCATCTGATAAAAATATTCCGAGTCTCCACAACGTGTATGTGCATTCCGTTTCATGAAAATTTTACGAGTGCAATGCGATACATTAATAAAACCCAACCTTTCTCACCGTTATCAATTCTTCCATCCTTCCCTCAAGTTCATATTCTGAGTTTAAACGTCCCTTCCACTCTTATCTTTCGTTGTTTTCTCTTTATTTTTCATGCAAGCAATCTAGTATAGAAGGTGTATTTTTTGTAAGAAAGCGAGCATTTATATCGGTGAACTCATGTATTTCATATGTTTGTTAACTATGTACTAAAGAATCTTTTTCTTCTTTCTCATCTTTTTTCACTATTGTATCTAAGTCCTTGGTGCACACATGTTTCGTATAAACAAAAAATTTAGCTTCTATTGACATACCAACATCGAACTTTCCACAGTCTCTTTCACATGCGTAAGTATCTTCGTTTACTTTAGTCCCATTATTACTCATGGCTGCGATATTATAAATGATACTAAGGTATGAATAATACTGAATCATGGAATTCATCTTAGACACGCCTTATTGAATGATAAGTGTTATTCTTTGAGCCATTGCGGTGCGCTTACGAGCGTATTCGCATGTGGCCCTTTTCTAATTACTACTATCCGGCTCAGTGCAAAACATTGGCGAAGTTATGCCCATATGAGCATCTCTGAATCCTAACCTCGTATGTAGTTATTATTTACACAATGATTGAATAAAAACTAAAAGAAAGAATTTGGATGAAAACCTTTGCAACTGAAGGTTGACAAATAAAGCCACGTTGTGGGAAAACACTCACAGAGAGGGGGATGTAAGGGAAGTGAGGAAAGCGCAAGGGAAGACTACTTCATTCCTCATCCTGCCTCATTCCATCTATGGCCTACGGTAACTAATTGTGAAGGGGAAGAAGTTCAAACCAGCTTTCGGACAATGTACTTCCCAAATGTCGCTCATCCTAGCTTGTCGGGAATCTTGCCTAAACTTTTAAACTTCTTTATTTTTAGGTCTCCGAAAAATACTTTCTTTTAATTTAAAACTAAAATTACAGGTAGTTTTCGCAGTATTTTACACACTCACAATTTCTGGACTATAACTTTCCTAATTATTTACCTCGGTTCTTTTTTAACCCACCCAGCAGTCTCTACCTTCTTCCCTTTGTTTTCAACACCATTACCTCTTTATTTATGATTTGTTTTCCTTCCTATCCTCATTCTCACCACTCATGGGGTTGGCTGATGATTTTTTATGATTAGTGATGATGATGATGATGAATTTTCTTCTGGCTCGCTGATTTTTACGGCTGAGCGCCCTTTCTCCCGTCAACCCTTATAGGGAAAATCAGACACAACCATTTCTTATCTAGAAAGATCCAATTATCTGAGATTCGAACCCGGAACCTTGGGGTTAGAGTGCTAGCACGCTTACTACTCCACCGCTACAGCCAATACTTCTTCATTTCTGAACTTAAAGAATTAGGAAGTTTATAATTTGATCCAACCTAAAAGTTCCTCTTCGTTGGATAATTTATGCAGCTTTTCTTTTCCGTCATTATTTTCTTCCAGTTCAGTTTGTTAGCCATTTCATGTACGTATTCTTTCGATTGTAAATACAGAACAATCTCACGGACGATTCCAGTCTCAAGTAAGCCCAAATACGCTCATTCTCCAATTTTATTCATTCAAAATCGTAATTATTTGCAGAGTTCAATGACTTGAGTTCATATATAATAATATATATCTTCCCTTTTGATTCGAAATCCAATAATAGATATATTATGCCAAGACCAAACAAATGTAAACCGCTTATTACAGTTTTTAATTAGTTTTAGCTACACGCAGAGGTAAAAAAGACCCTGGTTCCGAGACGAAGCCTCACACCATCATTCAACGTATTTTATAGAGGAATTCGAGGTCGCAAAAAGTATGAGTTAGAATCTGTGTGTAGAACCTGCGTTTTTGTCAAAAAATTCTTGGTAAACAACTTATTTTTAACAAAATAAGGGGAAAATGACAGAAAACGTTCGAAGGCCAAAGAGGAAAATGGTAACCTTTATTCGAATTCCTTGTAAATGATATGGCATCTAATCCTTTTGATGTGAATATTTAAAAATGTTGTTTCCTTATTCATGATATGGTGTATAATCTGTTTGATGTGAATATTAAAAAATGTTGTTTCCTTATTCATGATATGGTGTATAACATGTTTGATGTGAATATTTAAAAATGTCGTCACTCATTTTTGTGTCGTTGCCCTTACCCACTTACCTTGGGTTTCATCCGTTTTGGTGGTCTAACATTTTTGCGTGAATCTAAGACGATGGTTTATCCTTTCGGACCTTTTTAAAGATATCGAATCATCGAACACAATTCCATTGCATAATCTGAATATATACTTTCATCCGAGAGGCATTTTTATTGAGTCGCTTAACATATAAGTAAACTTGTGTAGGGAATACGACAATTCTATAGAAAATTCTTATTTAAAATTTTATCTTTCTATTGTTTTTCCATCCAGCAAGGTTTTTTAATAGATTATATGCTTGATTTACAACACAATACGTCTTTATTGTGCGACATTGGGACCTAGAGAGTTCCATCTTCCATCAACCCTTTTGAAAATAATATAAAAATGCGAATCAACATGATACAAGATATTAAACTACAATATATATTCATTTAGACTTTCTCAGCGGATATAGAAATAAAAGAAAAAAGACAATGGTTTTGTGGAGAAAAAGAATACGATTTTCATTCATCACAAAAGAATGTTTTCACTGCAGGAAAATGCCCACAAAGTAAAGAATGTGGGCAACGCGTTCGACTCCAGTGAAAGCGGACCCGGGTTCGAATCCCGGTGAGAGCCTACGTGCGAAATGAACTAAGCTGTCGAAGCTCTTTTAACAATACTACAACTACTACTACAGAAGGGGGTGTGGAAAACCTATAAAAGTTGAAGGGGAGAGAGAAAAAAAGATAGGTTACATAAAGGATAGTAAAAATTATAAAAGTTATAATCATATACCGCAAATATCAGAAATATCACTTTTTCAATGAAAGTGGAATACAAAAGAAATTTAAGTTTAGTGCACATTGTGAACATTGGATTCACAGTCAGTGTAAAATTACATTATGCTATATAATTTACTATTTCTGTTGTTTTTTAATATATATACAAATAATCAATAAGCTAATTTTAAATTATTATTGGTTTATACTATTAATAACTATTTATTTCCCATTTAGAATTTCGGAAAGAGGAACCCCCAAAGAATTAAGTTCGTTTTAGACGCGTGCAAAGACATTTTTCTCAACGCAGCCATTTTAAGTTTCCTTTGATGGCACTTTAAATGTTCTTTTATCAATTATGGCCGAAACAATTGCAAAAATCTTTTTCCTTCCTTAATAAGGGTGTATTTCAATATTTCCCTCCTTTGAACCAGAGATAATTATAAATTACTCTGTTAAGTAGCACGAAGACATTAGGCAAGACACTTCTTGCTGTTAACTTTTTTCGAATCTTCCGTCAAATTTTTTACTGACATCAGAGGCGATTTTTACGGCCTCCTGGACACAATTATACGTTAGAGTCCTTACTCATAGAAACCCTCCGAATCGTGCCACAATTTTGTATACTTCCTTACCGTAGGAGTAGCCGTGAGTGCGTAAAACTCCTTCCATTTATAAGCGAACCAAAAGATAACCCGCGAAAATGGAAGAATCCTATCCGCGGTACTTTTTAAACGAACTGACCACTCGATTCGTTTAATTCTATAACAGAACCACCCCTGATGGAGATTGCATCACTTAAAAGGAGTCGTAAACACTTGGATTGCATCGGGAAAAGAGTTGGGAAATGGGGAATAAATGAGAGTGGGAGAGAACTCGTTGGTGACATAGGTCACAGACATCGGATCGCTGTGTTTTTCGCGCCATCCCGTGTAGAACGGAACTTGCTTTCATCCCACTCTAGCCTTATCCCTTACCCACTCCTCTCCGGTGGGAATACGTGGTGTTTTCGTTCACTGCGCTACGCATTACGGGTAGTCACGGCTTCGGTAGAGAGACAAAATATGACGGGAAAACCTAGATGCGTTCTAAATGTGCTCCGACATCTCCGGAGTCGAAACTTGTCGCGTTTTCGAAGCGACGTGGCGTAATGGAGGTCATTAAGATGGCGTCTTTCGGAAGCGGGAGTTGAGTTTCAATTTTTTCCCGATCCAGGTTTTATTCGGGGCACTGCGTGTTTTCTCTCACTTTTGCGATCCTTCGTTCAAAACATTGGGTGTCGGGTGCTAATTTTTCCCGACTTCGCTCTTTGTAAAAGGGATGCGAATTTTTTTGTTCCATTCGCAAAACTGAAACCTTTTTAAACACTCGACCTGATTTCGAGACTATTATGTTTGAAAGAGTCGGTTGCGAGCTTCAGAAAAAAATAAACATCGATTCAAATTTTTCAGTAATATGTTTGCGACTAAAGGATAAAGAACAGTTCACAGAGGGGATTTTGAACATTAATTTACGCTCGATTTACGATTTCCTTTGTTTTCGGCGCAGTATTTTATGGTTGATAATTTAATCCGGAGTACAATCGACTCCTTCGACGAGCGAAAATAACTAATCGCTTCCGAACTTGTAGCAAAAACTAAAGAGCATTTTATGGAGCAATAGTTTTCCCATCAGGTTTTTCTCTCCCGCGCTGCACGACAATTTTTTGCAAATTAATGATTCGATTTCTCCTCATTTCATCACAGTATTGACCTCAATGTATGAATTGCAACGTTTTACAAAAGGGCTGCCTATGGCGATACGGACATACACGTTTTCGTTTCATTTAGAACTTCGTAATTAAGATTCCGGAGTCGAACTCGTTTGTAAGCAAAATATGGAGCACTTCGTTATTTTGGTCGACGTGAATAATTAGCAGAAATTAGCTCCGATATCTCTTTTTTGATTGAATTTGTACATATTTCGAATTTTTAACGGTAATAATTACTGATGCTTTTCCATTCACGCCATTTCCACTCACATGGATATGAAACGGAAAATTATTTTCAATTAATCCCAGTTTTATGAACTCCAGGTATTCATATGCTAGATGAAAATAATCTATATTAATCACGCTTTAATTCAATTAGCGAACAACTGTCTTCCATAATTACCATTTCGTATTCAAACTACATGTCACGTACTCAGTATCTCATGGCAAATGGAATGTTTGGATAGTTATTCCCTTTAAAAAGCATACATGAATGACAATTAGGCTTTTTTCCCTTCAATTGGATGAATATTTTCTTACCATGATCTCAGACAGCAAAAATGCCAGTTTTTATCAATGAGGGAAGGAAATGGATAGCATTAACTCGTAAAATATACTGAGTCAAAATTTAATCGAACCTAGTTTATTATTTTACCTTTCAGCGTGGAATGTATGAAAAGATAGTTGAATGACAAGTCGGGCTAACTTGGGAATTCTGAATAACACTGAATAGAACTGAAATACTAACGAATTATCTTATTTCAGTGGACTTACGAACCACTCTACATACGTTTTTTGCATAAGTATTTTCTTACTCCATTTTGACATCTAGATACGAACTTAAATTAGAGCTTCGAACCGAAAAAGCCAAAAAGATATAATGGAAAACTGGGTTTCAAGGTACAATGTTTTCGGGTCACGAACTTCGAACTGGAAAGAATTGAGTTGATAAGTTGAGGTGCCACTGTACAAGAATAAATTTAAAATCACCGAAAATTTTTCCGCTGACTTCCTATTGTATGTTAAGCTTTGGAATGAATTTTTCAAGGTGTATTATAAGAAATTATACAAGGAGCGGCATGGGAAAGATAACCTTCCTAATCTAAACTTAGAACAGCAACTAAATAAGTTCATGTACAAGATAAAGCGCATTGAGAACAGATAATTTAATCCAATTACCATGCGCATGTGATTAAGGGAGAACTCTTGGGTTCCGGTAAACCTTTTCGAGATAAATTAAGCCATAACAAGTCACTTGCATTGATGATACTGGAAAGAAAGAGACAGAATCATGAAAGGAAAAAGATAACCAATTAGCTATAAATCTGAATAGATTAAGATGACAAGTTAGCAATACATTAAAAGACTCTGTTGTTTTGCTTCATGAAATAATGGTATAAATAAATATTTTTATTATACTTAAAAATTCCCAAAGACAATCATTAGTAATATTAATTAATTCTTGGGGAGATTCTTTCCAATCCTACAGATTGTTTATTTTCTCTTTCAAAAATTTTCAAAGAGGCCTGTTAATTAGAATTTCCTCATTTTCAGCGGAATTTCTTTTCTGGGTGATCTGATATTCTTTATTTATTAGTCATGGCCCTTTAAGCATAACAGAAAGGTTGGATCCTTATCAAACAGAAGATTTTGCCTAGAATATTCTCAAGGGAATACATCGAACAGATATACAATAAAAACATAACATTACTTTGTTCGAGTCCAAAGCTGCTAGGATATTAAAGTTTTCGGCCATATTTTATGCATGTGTTCCATGAAAATATTAAATAAGGAAAATTAACGCTAAAACAAAGAAACTATCGTACGAGATGTTAATCATTTTGCTTGAAACTTCCTCAATTCTAAAGATAAGTTTTGCTGGTTGTTCCTACGAACTCTCTTAGACAGAGATTTTCAATTATGTTATCACCCTAAGATATCGAAGGAGGGTAATTTACAGGACTAAAGATTGATATGACAATTTTCATAAAAACGTTCTAAAATATATGGAGAGGCGAATGCAAATCGTGGAAAGAAAAACATCATTTAACCCACAGGAAGAAAAGGACAGGCTGTTTGGTGACAACATCTGGCAGTTAGAATTCACGAAATTTTTTCTGATAGATTTATTCGGGAAATTTCCGTAGTAGTAGTAGTAGTAGTAATTTAATTTTAAAAGTGCTTCGAGGGTTAAGGTCATTTCGCACGTGAACCCCCACCGGGAATCGAACCGGGAACCGATTTCACCGAAGTCGAACGCGTTATCCTCGGGAAATTTTACCTTCAAAATCCATTCCTACTGCTTTTCTTGGTCAGAAAATATTCGGTGGCTATGCGAGGGTAGATAAAAATTTACTTCCAAACCCTAAATTTACAAATACTGACGTGAACTGAGGCTCAGACTTGAAATAGAAAGCCTGTTTTTTTCATTCTTTCATTGCATCGCATTCTGAAAATTATTTCGCAATAATGGTTAAAATAACTACGTTAAAACTTCACGAAAGTGTTTATTGGTGACCGGTTTCAACTGATAATAACTATCGTCAGATATTATTAGCTGAAAGCGGTCGCCAACGGACAATTTACGTGAAGTTTTAACATAGTTATTTTAACCGTTAACGTTATGGAGTTTCACAAAGTCACGACTGATTCCATCGATTTCATTATTTCGCAATCTTATAATTTCTAAATTAATCCCAAAGTAGCACAGTTATTCTCTGATCTGTAAGGAAATGGAAAACGGCTGCGGTAAGACATCAGAATTCGAGAAAAGCTCCAAAAAGTCGTTGTTTGCGAGCAAAATAACCGTTGAAATTTTCCAACCAGCGGCAGTTAGGGTTCTCAGTGGTCGCGCTTTGCAAGTGTTCTCCTCTCTAATACTGAAACTCTAATATTCTCTGATGCAACTTCGTAAAAACTCTGTTGAATACTTTCGATTAGGAAATGTTAAAGCTTCTCATCTACGACACATATTCAAAATTCAGTTCTCCGATGGTATTTGACGGAAAACTTGCACGGTGACGTAAAAACATTGACGGGAATCCAATGAGGACGCTGGGACTATTATTTATTCCGCATCCTGAAGAAGTAATTAATCAAGCAGAATCGGGAGTTGATTAGCCGAGATGCTGCAAATAACCCAAATCTTACGGCAAGATTAATCATCGCCGAATTCTGCAAGAGTAATTAGCAAATAACCGCTTTTGAGACTTTCAAAGGAAATTTCGAAAAAAATGAACCTTTCCGAAGGAAGGGGGGAAACTTGAGGAAAATCCGGAAAACTCGGTGAAGATGAGACCGGGGATGAAATGAGAGAAATGATACCGCAGACTCGCAGATAGATCCCGCGGATGGATGAAATTATTTTATTTTTCTTCGTCGACTAGCGTCAATAAATTCCTGACATTTACATAACGACCGAAAAAAATATTAAAAATCCGTCCGAATCGAGACTGGTTGGGTCCCTTTAATTTGATCTATCCACGCATGGAGGAGGCACGATTCCAATTAGAAAATTTTAATGAGAACTTCCGGATGCATGATTAACGCGTGATGGCTGCGCATTAATCATCCGGCAGCTCTTCGGATATTTCCGCGACGGAATAAAAATTAAAACGTTGCAGTGAATTATGTAGGACTAGTCCGGGAAAATTTAAGAGCTTTTTCGGGAGCACTTGACCGGAAAAATTACATTCCATCACCATATCAAGCTGCTGGCGGAGGGTTTTTTTCCGATCTTGGAATTTTAAAATCAAGAGGTCGTAATTGGATGTAAATCGTGCAAGACACGAATGGAGGATTGAAAAATTCGAGATATCTCTCTACTTCATTAACGAACAGGAATCATGCTGATAATCCAATACGGAATATTTCTCCATGTGAAAAACGCGATTCTCAAAAATTACGAGGGCACCGGAATAAAGCTGGTGTTCATTTCCTATGCGGTCTACAGCCAAAATCGAGAGGTCATGTGCAATCCACAGGTAAGTCTCATACCTAAACTAGGACTAATAGTCATTACAGGTGGCAGTGACGGAGTGGCTAGCGTTCTAGCGGTTCAACCGCAAGGTCCCGGATCCGAGCCCCTGCTAATTTGATTTTTCTAGTTATGGAATGATTGCGAGTGTTTGTAAAAGTTAATAATTAAATGGAAGTAAATTTCCTTTAAATAAATTAATACTTACTACTAGTAAACGCCCCCATCAAGCATGACGGAACTTAATTTAGTTTAAAGGCATATCTATCATCGTATATATCTGGTCCTACTAAGTAAGAAACAGCCCTTCGTAAAATCATATTAACTCTATATTTCTTACCATATAATATTTATTCCACTGTGTTCAAGACATGAAAGCCTACTTTACGTAGGAAAATATAAGAACTGGTTATCCTTAACTTATATGGGATAACTCATGAAATCAACATTCAACAATGGCCTTTGTCGTCAAAGGGATGGGTTGTTCATTACCGAAATATTTTACGAATTTTCCGTGTATTTTATTAAAGTTCTCGCAATTTCAAATTTATATGAATGTTGCACGACTGTTATACGAATTTATACGAATGTTCATCGACATTTTTTTTTATATATTTGCAGTTTATGAAAGAAAATGTATCGATGTCGCATGTGTTTTAGAGTGTTTAAAGTGTTAAATTCATGGTTATGAGTCTTATATGTATGGATAACCAAAATGTTACCAACCTCTTCAGTTAAGACGACGTTTACACAGTTGTAAATTCGTGAAATGATGCATTTGGAATTGAATGTGAATAGTCAAGAGTCTTAATTTGTGTGAAATATTATTCAATTTTCAGAGAAAATTTTGTCTTATGCATTCTTCGGCCTTCTTAATGGGTAAAGGGCTCAGCTGTAATGATCTTCGTGCTTCGTGATCTCTAGTTACGAAAGCTTTGTCTGTAGGAATAAACAGGAATTAAATGAGGAAATACTATTGAGGACGTTTAAAAAGCAAAAAGAGCTTTTTCGTAACATATGCTCCAGAAAGCGGCAAAATCAGCACTGTAAGAATGAGTACGGAATATTGGTGTGCATTTTAAATCTATAGCTATATTTATGAGGTCATTGATCCATCCCATGGTAATTTGAGTTTAAAATATCCAGCGATTTGAAAGGAAATGTTATCGGATGCTAAATTTAGAGGGCGTTTGCTTTCATGATTTTGATATTTTTCGATTCATCTGTTTTTTTAGCACCGAAATTCATCCGATATACGGTTTATCTTAACGACTCATCAGTTGCGAGTGACTCTTGGTAAGCAATCAATAAGATAATGTATTCCCCAAAATAAATTTCGACTCTATATTTACGGATTTAGCTTTCATATATATTATTCCTTTACTAACTTCCGTTATTTCCGTATCTTTTCTATTATCACCACTTTCAATATTTTTTGCATAATATTTTATTCGACGTTTTACATTTATCTTGCGACACGTCGTCATTTTTCGTAGCTAGACATTTGCTAGGAAATTTTTGTAAAGGTCAACTGTAAATTCTCATACCAATACATTAATATTTTTAGAATTTCCTTCTTAGGATGAATATCAAGGCTTCCTTCCTTTTATGCGAAGTATTTTGTATGTTTGTCAAATTTACATTGTATATATATATGTATGTACAGTATATATAAATGACGGTTAAAACAGATTCGTTAATAAGTATTAATTTTCAGCCCCATTCATATTTTGATGCAATTTATACCTTACAATAGTGACGGCTCACTTTATTCCATCTATTCTTCCCACGTTTCAATTAAGGCTTAATTCACGGCAGCACCGAAATGAGCATGCGATTACTAATATCTCATGACAAATGGATGAACAGCCAATTTTCTTTATAATACATTGAAATATTGTTAGTGCAAGTTAGGACAAGTATAAACGCTATTTCAAGGTAATTTTAAGTTAACGTATAAATTATAATTATTTAACACATTCTTTTTAAGTTTTTGTGTTTAGTGAACAATGTTTCTTTTAATTTTATAAATTGATATTCTGTATATGTAAAAAATCTGGTGAATTGTTCGAGTAAATATAAAATAAATTCGAGTGTTAGATGAACCTGGTTTTTGTACAAGTTTTAGATTCAGTATTTAATTATGTAAAAAACAAGATGTGTACAAATTCACAAAATTAATTTCGTGTATTTGTACGTTTTGTCGTGAAATACTGAATGATCGTGACATTACACCAAGTATCGATTGATACCAATCATTTTTGTAGTCTTAGATTATTTTATAAACCATAGTTGTGTAAATTATAAGCTAGCGTAGTTTGCTAAATAAAGTCGTTAATGGATGAGATGGTTAAATACAAATGTATTATAGCTGTATATGTAGACCTTTGTACTAATATTTTTGTTAGCTGTAAATTTTAGCGTAAGTTACCGTCACTATCTGACTTTGCGTCAAACTGGGTGTTGCTGTACAATAAATAAATAAATATATATAAACACCGCTGGATAATGACTTACAAAAGTATCACAAATCTATAAAAATTTCAAAAGTTTGAACGCTAATTGCGACATTTATAATTAACTTGTACATTGCCTATATAGTATAATTTAGATGAGGATGGTTTCTATCTGTCTTAAATTCAATTCCAAGGAGGAAGGCGTAGTTTTGTGGAGCTCCATCACATTAGAATAAAAGAAAGATAGTAGTTTAGCTTTTCCACGAGTTTATTTGCATATGACCGGTTTCAACGAATAATCGCCATCCTCGGGCGAGGATGATTCTTTCAAACCGGTCGTGTGCAAATAAACTCGAGGAAAGAGTACACACCTGTCTTCCTTTTATTTTAATCTATCTGTATTTATAGCTGTCTTTTGATCCCCTTTTAGAGTGGGACTTTTCCTGCAACGTAGAAATATTTCTCCACCAAACAGTTGCGAAAATTTTCGCCCCCAAACGAGCAATTTCAAGAATTTCTTTTCGTGCCCACAGAAATTAATTATTTTCATAACAAGGGTGCCTCGTTTTAAGAGGAATCTCGCATAGAAAGTGGTTTTACGACGACAATAATAATGGAAGGAGGTTGGTTTTTCACATGCAGGCTCAACTTCAATTTTGCTCCCTTTCTGGATACGGAGGTTAGGCACACTCTTTCATTCTCCTTAATTTTTCAATCGCATTTTCAATATTCCTCCGTCTCTTTCCAGAATGTTTAAAAATTGAGCAAGATTACGATTCACCGTTACGTCGATAAAATTTGCTCTCCGGAGCAGACTACATTTTTGCCTTAACTCAAAATTAATATGGCAGTAACGTCCTCGAAATTTCTCAGCTGCACCCGCTCCGGGATATACACCCGGGAAAAAACATTCAATTCAGGCCCTCACATATTTTTAGCTTCCTTCCCGTGAATCCTTCCGAGGACTCGGTTAAATGAAGCATCGGATAGTTTTATCGATTGGAACTCAAGAATACGTAGCGGAGGCCACGTTCCTTCGAGCGTCAAAAATGGTAATGCATGCACACTTCCATGGGCCCGCTCACGGAAACATTCATAAATAAACATATCCCCTCGTTTTTTCGCATAATGTCTCACTGAATCAGGAAGCATAAAGAGCTCCCTGAACGCCGCAGTAGTGGTCTTTATACCTTCTCCATCAGGCGGCGAGGAAACCTTTAAAAGCCCTCTTTGAGCGGTATGGCATCCTTCCGAACGGCTCTTAAAGGAGGGAAACTCCTTGCCGCAATTTCATCTCCCAATTTCCTTCGCTAAAAGGAAGAGACATCTGGTGGAAAAGTGGAGAAAGAGAAGGCTTACGGGTGTCGTAATGATGGTTTCCGTCGGTGACAGTGTGCCGAGTGAGGTTCAAATAAGATTTTCGACTGTGGCTAAACGCCTTTGGCGGCAAGAGTGTCTCAACATCGGAGCTGATTAGGAAAAAAAATCGATTTTTTCCTAGAAAATGGTCCGGAAACCTATGGCGAGAGAAATTATTTCACGTCTCACCACTTTTAGGTTATTTTCTGAATCGGTTCAATTTTTAATCCTAACTACAACATTAAAGACACTTCATACGTTCGCGGTATACGAGGCAACAGCCTCTTTAATTCACAGCATCCCTCTTCTCTTACGTATCATTCAGGCAAATCCATAATCTAAAGCATTTCTCTTTATATAAAAATATTAGATGATTGGTAAATATTTGAGGCTAATTAGTAGAAATTATCTAAATTATCTTTATCCATAAAGACTGATGGCTCCAATATACATAAATGTATCTTTTACCTCTTTGAAAATGCATTTAATAAGAAAAATGCTACGTGTGCGTACGTATGGTTTAGATCAGTGTTTCCCAAACTATTTCATTCTACCGCCCCCTTGGATCCATACTACCGCCCCAATATGAAAATCTATGAAACTTAATATCTGTGTGGTCATAGCCGATGAAAGATAATAAGGAAATCAAGCACAGCAGAGATGAAAATATCCACCAAATTATGTATGACAATTTTTTGATGTTGCATTGATGCCATAAATCCAGTAAATCTCTACTGAGAAAGAAAGATAACTGGCAATGGGATAAAATTGTTTTTCGTCTAGCGCCCCACTAGATTATACCAGCGCCCCTAGGGGGGCGGCATCGCCCACTTTGGGAATCACTGGTTTAGATGCTAAGCGTCGTTACGTATGATTCAGATGCACGCCGATGGATGGCAAGCAAGCTCCCAAATACGTTCTCCACTTACTGATAGATGGCACGGGCGTATGCATTTTTCTTGATACACCTATCATTTTTATAGGAGAAAATAGAAGGAAATCTTTGGCCCTTAGATATTATACATTATTTACCAAAGTTACATATATCGTTTTTACTAAAACTAAAATACTACACATTAATTTTTATTTAATTATTTACTTTATTACTTTTGGCTATTTTGCCAATATTTCAGCCGATTTTAGCTGGCTTTTCAAATATTACGTCCTTTGTCATCCTAACGCCCTTTACTTCAAGATATTTAACATCCATAATTTTATGTAACAACTTTTAGATTTGTCTTCTGTCATCTGTCCTTTTCCTTATATCCTACCATCAATTACGATGACCATCGTACTTTCTCGAGACATCTAGCAAATCTCAATAGTTGGTCCCCTCACTTCTTTTAATTCCTTTTTATTTCTTTAGTCAAAACCCTTTCATCTCCCATAAACTCCAGCACATTCTTTATTTTATTATAAGTTCAATTTACTATTTCCATTCTACTCCACACATTTGACTGGTCTCCAATTCTATGTCTATGATCTATGATGTCCTTTTCCCGCCATATTTCACTCTTCTCACCCAGACAGCAAAACGCTCTAGGCTAAAGATTTTATCAGTCTGTTCCTGATTGCCTTTGTTCATGGCCCTCCGTCATCAGATTCCTTCGCTTTGTGAAAGTTTCCTTGGCTGCTACTATTCCACTATTACAAATTTAATTGCTTAGATATATTTAAATTTAAATATGGATATCATTATATCTGCTGAAAATATTTGGGTACATTTTTATATTTTCCATGCGTTTTATTGATCTTACCATAAGGTTTAGTAATTTTAATGGAAATTAAATTCTACCGCTTCTCAATTCAAGTTGCAACGAATCGATCATAATGTTTGAAATATTTTTGTTAATTCCTTTTTTATCGCATACTACGTACAACATCATTCCTCTAATGATCTCATCTAAAGCGATCAAACGTTTCTTTCGGTCTTCCTCTACCTCTCAAAACACTCGCACATTCTCATAAACTATCCCCGAAATTCTGCTTCCATCGCCTTCTTAAAAACGAGCCAAAACAGACTCCTTTCATACCGGTCAAAAATGTTTTAAATTCTTTTACCATCGAGTCATTACCGACCCGAAGGCAACGTTCCCATCAAATTTGTTCCTCACGTTAACCTTTCAAGTAGTAGTAGTATTGGTAAAAGCGCTTCGTCATTTCGCCGGTCCCCACGGGACAGACGAACCCGAGACCGCTTTCACCGATATCGGACGCTTTGCCCACCTTGCTATCTGGGAGCCCCATTTACCTTTCATTCTGGATTAGATTTACTCTCGTGTATCTTCTGAAATTTCGGAGGCTCTCAATCACACGTCAAGTTTGACATAAAATTCTGCGCACAGCCATTTTTGCTTTCGTTGAGAACTTTTAGCGTTTAATCACTTACTAAATACTATTTACGTATCTCCTTTCCGTACCTTCACACTAGCATTTGTCCATCTATTTATTAAGCCATCTTAAGAAGGCTTTCTAGTGGTAGGAAGTAATCTATCCCATTCATGGTAACTATTTACAGATATTAAATTCTTTAGAGTTAAAGCGAAACAGCGAAACTCGACTTTCCATACAGTAGGCGCAGACTTACAGAGCAAATTCACTAGGCGGTTGTTTTTAACTGTCTCCCGTTTTTACTTCGTCAAGAACCTGACTTAGGCAACTAGAAATTTAAGGATAATTTTCCTGAGAACACTTAAGTTTTATTTATTCTATGCGATAAAATCTTAGACATTTGGATTGCTCGATAAATATCTGTAGAATTTTTAAGATATCACCAGTCCACTCCAATATAATAATAATGTAATCTACTTCGCTGTCCGGCGTCATGCCTTATGATTTACATTTCCGGGATTTTCCGGCCTTATGCTTTCGAAAGGAGATTTTGCATGCACACAAACGTAAATAACACCAAATAATTCCCTTGATGTTGCGATAATTGCAGCGGACTACGGTATTTTGCATCGAAACAGGAAGTGATGTCCTCGTAAAGAGATTCAACTCCTGAATTGTACCTCATCTAATAATTCACTGTTATCTGCATCACCACGTAATTTCGTCATTTTCCTTATTCCATGGAACGAAATTCCGCAAATGACCCCTTGTCAGCAGATATTCTCGGATGAATGCTTCTCTCCAGTAATTTGTGCATAGTAGTTTGTGCAAAATTTGCGAAGCGAAGTAACTTTCAGCTTAGTGGGTCGTAATACTCCTAGGGAGCCATGCCACTTTCAATTAGCCTCAATCTCTTATTTATAAGGAAACTCGTGCCCGTCAAGCTTCGCAACTCCTAAACACCGTATGCTGTTGTAATTAACAGTGTGACTCCAAATTTTCGAGTGTTAAAAAGTTATCGCTCATTCCTCGTAATCTGGAAAATGCAAATTACTCCCGAGATATGTACGTTACTAATTCCAAATAAGTTTACCTGCGAGACTTGGTTTATCCCTATGATTCATTCATAATGATTAATCCCAAGATGTTTATAGTGGCGAGTTTTGTTTAAAAATACTTTTGTATAGTACATAAAGCAGTCGCCAAAACTCGAGATGCCAAAACTGTGAAAGGGAATCTTTCAAAAACCTATTCGAAAAATCTGGAATTGCTAAGCAAACAAACATTTATACCGAGTAATTTTTTCTGACTATGAATAAATCATGAATAGAGCCCGAAAAGAAAATAATTTCAAATTTTGGATTAATTTTACGAAGGCTAGAGTAATTCAATGAAAAATTCTTTTCCAAAGAATCAGCTTCGATCTTTGAAACATAAGTAAGCTTAAATATAACATTACTATTGGATTACTAAAGATCATATGACACAACTTATTAAGAAGCACTTAAAAATGATATGGTAATGCTAATTATTAGATACTTTAAATGTGTGAGTTAAAAACTTCGACATCACTGGAACTCGAACCCAAATCTCTCACTTTCCGGGTATGTATTCCAACCACTGAACTACCATTCCTCCTCAATTCAACACATGATCCTCAAAACTTTGTCCTCAATTCAACATCGTTAAGGGAATCCTTTACATCTGTTTCTCTTTCGGTTTAAACCCGCACGACATTCCGTACCTTGTAAATTACTACTACCTCATCCTTAAACGTGTTTATATTGTACAGCATCTTCGTCACACCTCAACAGCATCTTCATTATGCTCAGGAAGCCAATCAATATGCAGATATAATCCATGTGACAGAACACATTTCATAATAACCAGCAAAATTTGGAAAATATTTCTCCAGTTTAATATATTCCTCAATTTCTTGTTTAACTTTTAAAATCCTCTATATCACAAAAAACGCAATAGGATAAACTAAATATAGTGAAAGATGCCTTTAGCGGAATAGTATGGCGCCGTAAGAATTTTCTGTTTCCGCTGTGTCACATAGTACAGTGCTGGCCAAAATTAACGCAACACCCCGTGGCGTTACGGAGCGGGATATTTAGGTACTAACTGTGCTGAGGACTGTACAGTGCACTCTGACAACAGTGTCAGAGGGGGGGGTACAACTCATTGTGGATGGGTTAGGGCGAGGCCTAGATGTGCTTATCGTCGGGAAATTCGAGAATCCGTATTCCTGCGTAACTCTACAGTCGAAGCGTTCGTGAGAACGGTTATGGATATGGGCTGCGAATACGGGAATCTCGGAAGGGACTGCTGACGAAAATGTTTGCGAAAAACTATGCCTAATCGAATTTAATGGAAGTTAAAGATTCATCCTTCTTTCGCTTCAGATATGCAACGCGTTCATTTGATTTAGTATTCCGTTCTTATTTCATTATTTTTATATACTGCCAAGGGATACGGAGAATACGAAATCTTCGAAAACGAAATGTTCTTCAGGGCATGTCACAACTATTAACTTTTGGTTAATGGTTTTGGTTGCTTTAATGGCTGAGTCCTCTGTTTTAATTCGAGAGAAAAGAACAATTAACGTCTTTTTTGAACTCAAAGATGGGCTTTAATAAGATTAAATGAAGAGCATTCCTTATTGTCGAGAATCGTGATAACTGTAAATCTGACATATTAATTTCAAAGACATCTTATACAGTTGATTCATTTGTTGTAGCTATTTCATTTCATATACTTATAGTATTATTTTTTAAATGATTTCACAAAGGACGAACGCGTGACGCTATAGGCATCCCGGAGAATATTTCTTTAATAGCTCCCTGCATTACGATCCTATTTCTTTTCCAATAAAATATCTCAAAGTAGAAAATTATTCATGGAGTTTCCATGGAATCACTTCGCACTATATAGAATACTGGACTAATGACCACCGTGTGCACGGCTTACGAGGAAGATAGACGGGTGATAACATGAGAATTTTCGCATTCACCTTATCTGTGAGGGCCCACCCCTCTCGCTGTGTTTTCAATACCTCATGCCTTTTCTTGATATTAGAGCTTCCGTGCTATGAGAATTTGTCATTATGCCGTTGGAGCTACAATCTGAGCGTAGAAAGTAAATAATTGCGATGAATTTTTTCAGCGATCGATAGGGTTCTTTTCTTCATTACTAATAGCTGTCTTAAAGATACACAAGAAACATTTTCAAAGCAAATTCCTGATAATTTAATGCGGTAAAATTTCTAAATAAGGCAACTACGTCTGCATGTAGAGATGATATTCCTCTTAATGAACGTATTCTGTAATATCCCGTGATGATTCTTGAAAACGAAGTCCAGAAAAGTTCCCCTTCATCCCACAAATGTTCAAATCTTCTGTACGGAAACGAATTTTGCAGTAGTTTTTAAGTAAATAAGTATCATTCTTACAGAAGTTATTTTTCTTCTCTTGAAATAACTCTTGTTGTAGGCGATTTTTCTTAAATTCAGATTCGCTGGTTTATTTACAAAACATAATTGATTTTATTTCCGTAAGCCCGATTAAGTTAATTTTGCTAAAAGCTGCTCGCGAGTTAATCGGTGTATTTTCAAATATTAAGACAAACAATGTGATGATTTTTGGGAATATAGTTTTTGTCAAAACATTGGAATATTTCGGGAATGTTAGTGGTAGCATCGTAACATCAAGTAAGCCAACAAATTAGGAGCACTGTCAAAAATTGAAGTGCAACGCCAGGCACAAAATGATAGTAAGTCCACACAAGAGCACAGTCAGAAGGCGAATGATTTAAAAATGAGGTATAAGGAGCGATTAGTAGTGCATGGGAAATCTCAGAATTCGCCGAATTCCCCTAGTAGAAAATAGAATCGAGTGATAAGATACGGCGAGAACTCGAGGAATTTGAACTACTGTCCTATGGATGAACCCGCCCCACCTTTCTTAATGGCACCTCCATTGCCTCCTTGGGGTCTATTCCCTTTCGTTTTCCAACGTGCAACAATTAAAAACGCGGCTCCTGAAAAGTCTTAGGCGGATTTTATTGTAATTGTAAAATGTTGAATTAGAACCAAGAGTAAAAGAAACTCATTGCACATTGGTCGTCTTGAGGATACGGCAGACCATAGAGGTTGGGAAACCCTGTATTAGAGCACAAGAGGTGTGAAAAGGAGGAAAATTTTCAATTGGATTTTCCGAAGGATGGATTCGTAATACCAACATTTCGTAAAGTTAGGTTCCTAAACTAACTCTGCTTGCTTTAATCACAAAAACGTCTTAATCTGGTAAGAAGGCTTTCACTAAATGAAGATTCCATAATGTGATGATTTTCGGGAATACAGTGTTTGTCAAAACAAACACTGTTTTACTTAGTAAAATTACTTAAGAGTAATATCATCTTCTCACGCAGACGTCGTTGCCTTATTTAGTAATTTTATCGCATTATATTATCAGGAATTTGTTTTGAAAATGTTTCTTGTTTATGTTTAAGACAGTTATTAATGAAGTAAAGAACACAGTTAATCGCTGAAAAAAATCATTGCAATTAATTAATTTCTACGCTCGGATTACAGTTTCATGGCCAGAATGACGACTCCCCAAAGCACGGACGCTTTAAAATCAAGGAAAAGCCTGAGGTATTGAAAATACAGAGGGAGGGGTGGGCCATCGCAGATAAGGTGAATGCAAGAATTCTCACGTTATCTAGCAGCCCTGCTTCTCCTCAGTTATCGCACGTCTATCTTCCTCGTAAGCCGTGCACACGGTGGTCATTAGTCCAGTATTCTATATTGTGCAAAGCGATTCCATCGAGACTCCGTGAATAATTTTCGACATTGAGATATTTTATAAGAAAATAACAGGATCGCAATGCTGGGAGTTATTAAAGAAATGGTCTTCTTGATAGTGTAGGGCGTCGCACGTTCGTCCTAGATGAAAGCATTTAAAAAAATAATACTATCAGTATATGAAATGAAATAGCGACAGCAAATGAAGCCCCAGTATAAGATGTCTGTGAAATTAATATGTCAGCTTTACAGTCATCACGTTTGTCGTAAATAAGGAATGCTCTTAATGTAAACTTAATAAGACCCGTCTTTGAAAGACGTCAATTGTTTTTATCTATCGAATTAAAATATCGGGCTCAGTCATCAAAGAAACTTTAATACTTGCAACATGCTGTGAAGAACGTTTTATTTTCGAAGATTTTGTATTCTCTGTATCCTCTCGGCAGTAGATAAAAATAATGGATAAAGCCTAGGAAATTATCAAATGAACGCGTAGCATATTTGATGCGAAAGGAGGATTAATCTTTTATACTATCATTAAATTTGATTAGGCATATTTTTTCGCCAAAATCTCATCAGACTGCTCGTCCTGAGAATACCGTTTACGTATGCAGCCCCTATTCTTATCCGTTCTCGTGAACGCTTCGACTGTAGTTACGCAGGAATACGGGTTTTCGAATTTCCCGACGTTGAGCACATCTATGTCGCCCTCACCCATCCCCAATGGGCTGTACCCCCCCCCCCCTCTGACACTGTTGTCAGAGTGCACTGTAAAGTCCTCAGCACAGTTAGTTCCTAAATCTCCCGCTCCGGTACGTCGTGGGGTGTTGCGTTAATTTTGGCCAGCACTGTACCAGACAGTAATATAAAAGTACATATTACAGACGCCTGTACTCAGGTTTGAATCACGGACGTGAAGACACCAATACCGCAGGACAGGAAGAATGATTTTTTCCAAAATGGATAAGTTTCCGCTATACCTAGGTTCCGTTATATACAATTTTCTCTCTATGTGTTACACTAAATCTTCTCATAATTAATTTCACACGTCAGAAAAGCATCGTAATCGTTCACAGTTCACACTTCAATGAAGCACGAATATAATCCTAAAGCCAGAATCACTGGAATGGCCGAAATGTAAACGAACCGTACCTTTAACACCATCACCTTGAGTTATGGAAGATGGAAAAAAATTCTCATACGCAAAAACGCGAGGAATGGCTCGGCGTAGAAGTTCCACATGATCCTCAAAACTTCGCTCAGCGCCACTTTTTTCTCGTTCACACTATCTAAGAACGTATTAAAATTTTCGAGCGGATCCTCCTTTTTTCGGTAACTTGCGAAAATATTTCCGCCTTTATTTGCTCACGGCTGGAGCTAAGAGGAAGAAATTCCGGAAAACTCATAACATTTTCACTCCTATCTAGGGCTCCTTAAATTACGGAGTTCCGCAGCATCGTCGCCATTATTCATCCCACGACGCCAGCACGCGGTATATGACCACCCGGGGCCGACGTCTCGGCAGACTACAACCGCTTTACCATGCTTAAATGTGTGTCATGGCCGACGACGCCATATTTCCTATATGTTATTCAGTTTTTTCGCCCAAGATGGTACAAAAACCTCTTTTCCTGTCCATTTATGTACTTTTCTTCCAGATAAATTCACAACATATACGTCTTATACGGAATCCCGCGACGATAAACATCACAGAACATGTGTTCACGGACGGCCCAACAATACGAGCGAACCAGAAATTCTTTGGGGTGGAAAATATTTGGGGGCGAAGACCGCAAGGAAATAGCCTTATCCTAGGGGAACTCGTAGCTGTTGACGAAAATCAGGAACGATACGAGTTTTAGAGAATGGGTAAAACACTTTCGGATACATCTTCCGAGGATCCGTCTTAAATTAAAGATGAAAGATAAATTGGAAATACAGAGTTGTTGAAATGGTAAATTTTAAACCGGTCAAAATACCCTCCACCTTAGATCCCTGTAAATCCTTCTTAACGGTCACTTATCAAAATGCAGTTGTGTAGTAGTGAATCTGCAATTTCTTATTTCGCTAATTAATTTTAATTTAGACGTAAATCCTCCAAATCCGCTGCAGAAAAGATTTTACTCATAGGATCGTTTGGCAACACTTGCGTGGATTTTATTCGTTTAACGTTTTTTTGCCTCAGTGAGGGAAGCAAAGGCGAATCATCTATCTCCTCATCTTGCAGAGTCGGCTTATTTTTTCTTCGCGGATTTTCGTAATTAATTTTGGAGGGTCAGAGGTTTAAACCATCCTTTGGGATGATCATTCTATTGGAAAAAATGCTTTTGGACGCTGGAAAATTTAACCATTTGGTTTTTATCAAATAATACTGTTTTAAATCCTTTATATGTTAGCAAACTCAGAGAAAAGTTACGTTAGGAAGGGTAGTTAAGTACATGAAGCGTTTTATATATGTATTAGATAATACGACCGTAGAAAATTTTTCGTTTGTAAACTTATTTGTTCCAATGGATAAAAGTGGATTATTTCTGAAGTGACCAAATTGTTCGACTGCGATCGACTTATAATGAGAACATTTGGAATTCGATGATTCGATGAGATATGAGTGATTCATATTCCTAAACTCTATTACACGTCACTGTGTTCGTTGAGCCTAAGGAACACGGTGTTCGATTGGGTAACACAAGGTTTTGTGGTAAAGTTAAAGAAACCGATTAAAGTATTCGGTAGTTAACAAGTGTCACAAATACAAGTTGGTGTCCACCTAAAATCCCTCGGTGAATTTGGGCTGATGGATCGCCAGAGACCTATTAGCTGATCCTGAAATACGATATCTGAATAAGAATCTTTATTAGATATGAAATTTGCTGTGCTCCTGTCAGTGCATCGTTCCGAAATATTAACTATCTCTTAAAACTAATGCTAGCTGCCATATTTGCGAACTACTTTGTTTTCATAAGTGTAAAAAGACACTTAAACCGATTCGTTAGTGTTAATTTTTCAGTCATATTTATTCATATTAATCTCTTTTCAATACCTTAAAACAGTGACCGATTAGATTATTCCATCTACTCATCCTTCCTTTGCTTTTCATTGGGCTCAATTCATGGCTGCACCAAAAGGGGCATGCGGTATCGAACATCTCATTATAAATGCATTATCAGCCAACTTTCTTTCTCGTGGATTGAAACATTGGCAAACACCGCTGGCTGATGATTTCGAAAAGTATCATTTAATCATAATAATTGCAAAAATAATCTTTGAATGCTAATTGCTATGTTTATAATTACCTTGTTCATTGCCTATAATACAGTAGTATTATTGCTAAGTGCTACGATAGCTGAGGCCATTTCGTACACATGGGCTCCCAACCGCAATCGAACCCGGTACCCCTTACACCAAATGCAAACCCTTTACCCACTTGGCTATCCGGGACCACTGCCTGAAATATAGTACAGTTTAGATGGTTAACGATGGTTTTTATGTCTTTTTGCTGTCTTTTCGTTCTCTTTGGAGTGGGAGTTTTCCAGCGAGGAAAATGTTTCCAATCAAACAGTGAACAGGTTGCGTACTTAAATGTTCTTTTAAATTTGTTTACAAAACTTCCCACATATCCTCATCGTATCTCTTCTCAGAAGTGTTTACGTTTCCTCGCCCAAATAAAGGCATAATGCACCTCCCCAAACAATAACCAAGCGGAATCGATGCTATAATCGGAGAATGTTGAACTATTTCGAAATTTGGTTGGTGGAATCGTCAAGTAAAGTAGCAGCCCATGGATTAGGCCCTATAAACTTCGAAATAGGTCAATCTTTCCAAATGAAACGCGCTGAGGTGCCACTTGAATATTCCCGAATGCATTTTCTTAAGAGACAGTACTGTCAGCAGGGGGGGTCAATATAAAGGACAAAATACCGCGGAATTTCTTCATTGAGTGAGCAAAAAGTATCCTCAGTTCCGCTGCCAACGATCCGAGTATTTTCTCGTAAGAAATGCATGGTTATAAAATGAATAAGATTTTCAAAGATTGTTTTCATATGCCACCTGTATTTTCTTCTTCACAATTGTATGCACTATAGTATCGCCCTTGAGAGGTTGAAGTGTTTCTTCGGCAAGTAGGAGAGATAATTCAATATTGCTTTTTTCCTCTTAACCGAATGCTATTTTTGGGACTGAACTGCGATACTTGACGAAACATGGATTATTTCTTGAGCTTTGCTTTTTCCTTGACAGTTCCTTTGACAATAAACGGCATCATTTAGCTCACTAATTGTACCTAAACAACAATATGAAAATTAGTGTGAGTACTAAAATATACGCCAGTTAAAGACGTTTACTCAGGCTTCTTTTGGTTGTATTTATTCGTTAGCCAAGGCTTAAGAGCATCTTTGCAGAAACTTTTATTTCACCACAGAGAAATACAATAAGGTGGATTGCTTCCGATGCAGTCTCATCGGTGATTTTACTAAGTTAGGAAATCGATTTGTTTTAGTATGCTGTTTCTCTGTTTTGATAAATAGATAAGATCTTAAAAAAATTGTACATTCCGTAAGTCAGTTTAATTTCACCCGAAACAAAAAGAGAATCAACATGAAATAATCAACGTAAATTCACATGATGATGTTATCATATTGAAACTGGTTGTGCCACAGTCTTCACTTCAACTGCGGTATCCTCCAAGTTAATCTCTTTGGTTAAACGATCATGATCCGTGTAGTCTGGTACAATTAGTAGTAGTATCGCTAAAAGTGCTTCGACAGCTGAGGTCATTTCGCCATTTCCACCGGGAATCGAACCCGGGACCGCCTGCAACAAAATCGAGCGAGTTACCCACTTGGCTATCTCCAGGAGCCGTTCTGTGCTTGTGAAACGCTATACTAGTTTCAATTAAACAATCGCCTAAGTTTAAACAAATCGCTACGCTTTATACTACTTTTACTTTTTAGAAACAACCATAAGGTCCAAATAATGATTAAGTTCTAAAGTAAGCGTGACCGTCATTTTTAATGGCGCGGGGAACTATTCCCATGAAAGTAAAAGATTTTCCCCCACGACTGAGTCGCCCAGAGTTTTAGTCACTATTTTTAATGGGATACCCTTGCGAATATCCAGTCGAGGAAAAGTTCAGAATATGAGCCTTACCTTCTTAATAACCGCCACAAAGTTGCACTTTTCCGACGTGGGCAGAAAAAAATCCAAGTTTCTCGAATGTCTAGGAAAAAATGGATGTTCCTCTATGCTAGCACCGCGTTTTCTATAAGGCGCTCATGGACTACTTGAGCGAGATTAAATACCTCCTAATGGTGCGTTCTTTCGGAAATACCGGCGGTCATTAAGGGAGGTCTAGTCACATGCTCTGACCGGCTCTTCCTCCAATTGGTACCCTCGTTTATACTTAATCCAGAACACCCCTCCCTTTACCCGGAAAAGAGGGGAAAAAGGATCTTCCTTTAGGGGTTTCCGCAAAAGTTGAACGGGACCGTAATTGAGGAAGACCCCTAGAAGCACAAATTGTACCAAGTTTGACCCATTTCAAATTTCCAAAATGATGAGCTCTGTTTCCCGTCTTCTTTTCTCTCTCTCTCTCCACTTCATCTTCGACAAGAATCATTCGATTGAAAAGGATTCGAATCGTCTGGATCCGGAAGGATACTTTTTCCCCTAAAAACTTTAGCGTCCACTTGCTTCATGAGGAACGGCAAGAGTCGCGAGATAGTTCCGCGGATTTTATGCCCTTTTCGGAGCCTCGCGGCGCTGTTAAGTTCATCGTTTTAAAGGTGCTGGAACGATTTCACAGTCTCGCGATTTACGTGACGAGATTTAACGATATCCACGTGTCGAATGGATGTTTCAATGGCGTCATTCAAAGACCTCAAGGCCATGTACTCTGGTTCTCATGAGTCTGTTCGTGGTAAATACGAATATTCCTATCCTCGGTGATGGGGTTCTTTGATTGCTTTCTCCAAAAGCCTTGAGGCCTTCGCTTTGAATTCAGGTAGCTCATAAATGTTGTTTCTGCGGCTGTCTTGATTAATGTAATGTTTTACATTTGTCTATCGGTATAGGGTAGAAAAAGCTGTATATTATCACTGTACTGTATCGTTATCTTTATCTGTATCATTAAATTCTGTCTTATTGTCGATCTTGCCCATGATTGAAATATCTACTGACGTAAGAGTGAAGCTGATTAACAGAATTTATTTAGATATATTATTATTGCATGCTCTAAGAAGTTTTACTTCTAGTGTCATTGCACTGCTCTTTACATGAAGGTTTCCCACTCGAATTATTATGGCTCACTGAAAAAATCAAGGGCAAAATGCCTCATTCCACATCTAGTGAGCTTCATTCCCTATCCAGCGCTTTTGGTAGCTATTGGCGAAGGCGTTGAGGTCAAACAGGCCTCCGGGCTGAATACAGTTCATATAGCAGCATGTAAATATTTGTGCGTCCGAACAATCTAAAGAAGAGTTTCCGGAAATCCATCGACATGGATGTTTATGAATTTCTTAAAACAAACGAAGAACAACTCCGGTTTTCTATGCAATATAGCTGAAAATTTACTTGTTTTTCTCAACGTAAGAAAATGCCAAATGTAGATTAAATTTTGAGAATAATTAATTAGATTTCACTCTAAATGCTATTTATTTCCTCTTTTCATGAATACTAGTTAGATGAGTGAGTATGATCCTTTTATTGATTCAAAAAGGAATCTTTTTTAATGTCTTCGTTATATTCTTTGAACGGAGGACTTCAATCGATCAATTTCGGAAAAGAACAAACCTTACATATAATTTCAACATGTTGCAAATCGATGCGAAAGTTAACACATTGCCGTTCGGAAAAACGATAACCACCAACAAAACAATCCGAGAAAAGAGCAAATCGGTTCTTCCGAAATTTGACGTTTTTTCATGTTATAAAGGTTTTTCCTATATAATATTCATCCTACTAGTAGAGGTTGGTTGAACCTCATCTCCTTCACCATTAGCCACCATATGCTCTGGAGATAGAATGCAGCTCACTATGCATATGAGGAATGAGACAGCTTGCCGTTGCTTTTCTCTCTAATCCAGAATGCTATCAGTGGAAACCGCCCTCGCAAATGCAACACAATGACCCTGTGATTAACACTTCATAGCAATCAATAAAAACTGACCTGGATGAATGCCGTTATTCAGCACCAATCATACCTCACCATCACCATCATTCGGCAGCTTATCTGTTATCATATCCATGACTAATACTTAAGCTAGAGTTTTGCTTTTCTTCATCCTCTACCTGGAGTCAAATGAAGCAGAAACAGGGAAGGATTTTTACCCGTTTTGTACACATTTTGCTAAACTGAAATTATTGGGAGTCATCTTCTAGAACACCAATCAGATAGGGAAATAATATCACCAAAAGAGAATTTTCTTTAGCTTAGGAAATGTGGCTTTAATATTGGCGGACACTTCCTTTCTTGCATATGATAAATATTCCAATGGTATGTGAAAACATGCAGGTTCCGAGCGAGAAATAGAGCTTTTGTTGCTATCGTTTCCGCTCCTCCGTTTCTCTCTTGTTTCTTATGGCTTCAATTGTTATTTTAATAACGGTACACATTCAGAGGCTCCCGCTTAATTTTCTCCCTAAATTCATGCCAGCCGCAGGCTATGAAGGCTTAATGATCCGCGCCCTCTCCCCAAAAAAGTACGACCCATGTAAGTTTTTCCCCTTTAATTTTAAGCGCATATTATTTGAAAAGTTTCTCCCAGCCTCTCGTTTATGCGAAAAAGTATTTCGCAAAAGTTAAGCGATGGATCATTCAAAAATTTTTGTTCAGTATCTGCGGAACACAATTCGTTTTTATATAAAAAACCGAGACATGAACATGACTTGAATTCAAAACGATGTTGTAGTAGACAACCATTAATAGTTTGCTCTAAAAACGAAACTCCCTCTATAACGACTGACTGAGCGTTAACACCGAAATCTATCATCATTCATGACTAAGGATAATTTTTTCTGGAATTTAGGAATACCTAAACCTATATTGAAATATTAAAGGTTGTACCATCGAAGTTTGAAGCACGTTATCGTAAGGACGGAAAAATTCTGCATTCGGACACCTACGAAATATGAGCGTGGATCGTTATTTTGAAAAAAAAAGATAGTAAATATGTATTAGAAAGAACAGAATATCGAAGAAAATTAAGAGGGAATGAGCAGGAAGAGGAATGCTGCTGGTGCTGGTAGCTATAAAAAGAGCTATAAATGACGGATAGAAGTTTAATTTAAGCGTAAGTTGGCGGTGATATAAAATCACATGTGTATGTCAATAGACTGGCTTACGAAGAATCATTAGCTATTTTCATAACCTATAAAAATGGTGACACAAAACATGACAATACGGAAAAATCGCAACAACTTAGTCATGGTTATGCGTAAACACAAGCTGTCAGAGAGGAATACACTGTGGAGTAGCGCTCTCTTATAATTCTGTCTCATGGAAACTAAGTAGACATCGGACCTTAAAAATTCAAGGAAGACTTTTTGAAACCTCGGATAGTGTAAATCTGCTAATATTCCCTCTAGTACAAAAAAAATAGAAACATTATTTCCCCAAAATATAGTTAGATGCAACAGAATGCCCTTAAACACCTTGTAAAAAAATGATTATAGTCTGTCTGACCATATATCGCGCCTTCCTCAGAACAACCCCTTTTTCGAACCTACCGTCTTCAAAAAATATATTATTTTTCGTTTAAGCCTTCGCCACTTGAGTTCAGCCTTCAAGAATTTAGTTAAGATTATACTTTACTTGAGCAATTTTACAGTCTAAGAAAGGTGTAATACATTTATACCTCACCAAAGAAATTTGCATCAAAAGAAAGAAAGATAGATAGATATATAGATAAATAGATAGACCCTTTGTTGGCGAGGTTAGGCTCATGTGAGACCCCTCTTCCTCCCAACCTATTTCATCTTGATATGTACAAAATACGAGTAATCGGAAGAGTGCGGTGTAGGAAAAAATCTTTGAAAATGAAGATTGAAAAATAAAAAAGAAACCCACGTTGCGGGAAAACACAGAGAAGGGGGTGAAAAACACCGCTAAAACACAGTAAGACAAAATATCATACAATAAATTGAAAGACCCTAATTCCAACAAAACAACCGTTGGTCTAGGTCTAGAATAGGCGAAAAGATAAGTATCCTACCTACCGATACCAAGGTTTCGTGTTTGAGTCTCGGTTTTTTTGGTTTTTTCTGATTAGGTTATGATTACATGTGCTCGCCCATCATTACGGGATAAGTCCCTCGCCGTAATTGATCAGTGCATGGAAGTTTGAAGAGGCATTGGGAAGTAAATAAAAACAATGTTTCATTGAACCGATAGAAATAGACCTCGAAAACGCGCGGGGAAATTGTCTCGATTTTGACCGGGACTCTCCCTGATTTAACGTACGTTTCACTCGTATGTTTCCCGTTGAATTTCCAGTCCGATGGACGCGCTCCGGGAAAGGAAATGATTGGAAAAATTGATATTATTATGAGAGAAGCAATCCAACGAATATTTTCATAAATTTGTGCTGCTGCATATACTTAGAGCGGTGTCAAAGCACCTGAAATGAATTAGAGGTTTAAAAACACACCGTAAGCCGTACTTCGGCAAGCGGAACTCGCGATAAGAGACAAACGGGAAGCTCCGGATTACCGATTTCTGGGAAGTCCCGATGATCATTTCAGAGACAAAGCCTCCATCATCGGTGGGTCTCCACAAAGGAAGCTTACAGAGTGTTTTTAAACCTCTAATTCATTAACAGTCCTATTCCAACCTTCTTTTTAATGAAATGAACCCAAGTAAGTTTTAAGGCAACGTCCCTGTTTCGTCCTGATTTTACTCGCTTAAAAATTTGATAAGTGCTTTCTTTTCATGAGAATCTGTTAATATTGGCCATAGTGATTCGGTCGGACCTATTTCGAAGTTGAAGATATTTAATATAATTTTCCTTAATATCTGTGATTGAAACGAAATGCCGTTAGTATCACCTCAATGGATCTTGGCAACCTCTTGTGGTCAAACCAAGTAAGCCTTATAACTCCTTCTTGATCCTCAGTTTTCGATAGAAAAGAAGTAACAAGCGCGGCGCCTCAACAGCAATTTTTTCAAAAAGCTAATGGAAATCGCAAGCCGCAGTCCATCGGAATAGACCACTTGAGCTCGGAAGCTTTCTCGCCGCGAGTAAGAAGACCTCTTCCAGACTCGATGACTAATAGGAACCTAAAGCGAGGGAGGCAAGGAAAAATTGGACTCCTGGACGAGAAATTAATCTCTTTCACTACTCCATCCTTTCCTTCCTTCAACTCTCTCCAAACTATCGCTCGTTCCCTTTATCAATCTTCGCATTTTAACATTTTTTGGCTTTTGCCGCCGACGGGTGAGGGATTATGAGCATAGCAGTAAGTAGATAACTCGATTATGATGGCTTCGTTGGCAGTGATGTATTCAAATGCGGTTCGCGGGCGCCCTCTATCGCCGCGGAAAAGTATTAATCACGCTGACGCGCTTCGAAAGTCGGTTCCCGAAGAATTCCTAAATGTTTACCCACATTAAAGTTTTTTTAAACTTTCTCTCTTCGAGAAGCGACGTGCGAACTGTTTAAAATACTTGCAAAAAGTCAGTGCCCGCTAGTGTGCGAATATTTTAAGGATTTAAAGAGGTGTAACAGATTCTTGGATACCATTCACTTTAATTTAAACGGGCATGAGAACATTCTGAAAGGACCGGGATTCGAACTCGGGTCTTCCACTATCCGGTGGATGCTGCAGCCATTTCTAGTTACATGCCTCTACCCTTCACCCTTTGCTTCACCTAACTTTTCCGTTGTCTAATCTGATAATATTAATGATACTATATTTTCTGAGGTTTGAAAAAAATCTGAAAGACGACAATCTTTTTGTCTTTTCTTGTTGAATGCTACTTCTACGACCAGTCATAGTGTCAAAGTTCTGCACTTACGTGGACTTAATCCCTATAGAAATCATAGTATAGTAGCAATCTGGCTCAGTGAGAAAAGCAAAGGAAAATTGCCTCATTCCTCATCTCGCCTAATGACACTCATTCCCTCTCCAAAGCCTCTGGGAGCTAATTGTGAAAGGCTTGAGGCTCAAGCATCCTGCGGGCTGTAAATTGAACAGAATTAGTCTATAGACGGATATAAATCTGAAATGATGACCCGAATGGTAGATATCGTAAATTGTCAGATGGCCCTCTTTGAGGTCGTTAGTTTGATGAACTTCTGTTAATCAACTAATTATTAATTCCTTAGTAACTATAATTGGATGGATTTTACTTTTATGTGCTTATTCGAAATAAAAAGCATGGTTATAATTCATCGTGAGACAGAACCCTAGTGAATAAGCTTAATTGATTATTTCTGAACTAGAAAAAGCCAGACAAGTTTAAAGACTACAGTTTTAGCCTTCGAGCAAAAGAGGTTTAATCGGAATCCTTATTTGCGCGTCTTAATAAAGTGAAGAATAAAGCCTTTAATTTTGGGAAAGGGAATATCGCGCTCGTTATCGCAAATTTTCCAAGGATCACATGACAAGTCACTGTAACACATTCTTGAAGAAAAATGTTTCCAAAGAAAAAGCGATGAATATTTTAATTCATTCTTTATGCCGTCGATGTAAGAAAGTGTAAAGGTTCCACTGCGCTTCTTCGAACGGTAATTTTAAGAACCTCTGGTGTAAAGGATTCTAATTCAAGGAAACTCAAACCTTTTTAGTAGAACCTGAAATAGAGATCGTTTTATAACAATAAAAATGCCAATGAACAACTTTTAGTCTTTATTACGAGGCATCATTTTCACACAGTAATGAATGTCTCAAGATGTATTGGCTCACCGTTATCTTCACCAGATTTTATGGGAATGGGAGCTGCATGTTAGCGAGAGCGTCTTCAATTGCCTTCCTAACTATGCTCTCAACCTGGGTCGTAATGGGTCCTTTGAAGAGATCTAAGGCGATTCCGACAATAGCATTTGCGGCCCAATCCAACACTGAACCCAGTCCGTTTACGTGAGCCGTGGCATCGCTGAAATTAAGAATCAATACAATCTGTTTATGCTTGTTAAAGGTATGTAGCTCGATATTTCGATTCTTGTTTTAATTACTTTTAACTAACAACACGGTTTCAAGTTTACTTTGTGGAATTTATACATAGTGGATAAAAGAAAACCACTTTGTGCAATTCCACAAGAAAGACTAGACTTTTATCACGACCTAAGTTTCGTTACACTTGTTACATCTTCAGGCCTGAAGATAAAGTCTTTCTTGTGTAATTACACAAAGTAGTTTTCATTTATCCATTAATTACTTTTATTGGCTTAAGTATTCCATGCAGATGTTCTTTGTTTAGTGTAACTTCTAATTGATATTTTGAGCTTTTCTATTTAAAGCATTATTATTCCTTCTTGAGTATTTCTTTAGGAATTTTTCACAGTATAAAATCTCAAAAATTGTGATTTATATTGAATTTTTGTGAATCAATGCCATGTGATAAATTACTGAATACCAAATATTAAATTATAATAACACGTTAATGATTTAATATTACTCTTGTTTCCTGTTATCTTCGATAGTGCATAACTTTCTTTCATATATTTTAACTATATATTAGGTATTTACGTAATCATAAGGAAAAACTGAAATGAGAAAAGACTGACGGGACAAGGACTCGAACTCAAGTCTCTCAATTACCAGTTGTCTGCTCTATCCATTAAGTTATTCGGCTAGAACGCTTCTGAACAGAATAAGAATAGAATCAGCAAGCCACCTCTGGTTGAAACGATTCAGAACTATAACGCGCAGCATTTACGGAAATAAGCTACTCATCTACATGTCGAGACTTCGTCATCATGTTTCATGTTCATGACTTCCATTCTATATCTAAATAGGTAACGAAAGAAGGTATTATTAATATTTTAAAGTTAATTATATCAGATGAGGCGTTCGCGACATTAGATACTTTGTCTTTAGACTTGATTTTTAAGACACCGTAAGTTGGATTGCAACGGAGAAAGATTGTATTCATTTTTACTGGAGCTATGGGTGAGGAATGCTTTCACTATGGCAACGAATTTTATGTCCAAATTTTGTGAAACTGCACTGAGAAAGGTATTGCCATACAACCGTTAACATATTACCACTAAATCTGAACAGAACGTTGACGATCACAATGAAAGTATTTTGAGCGTTGATATAATATAACAGTATTGAGGTGCGGTCACCATCGCGTATGGTGAGTTGGAATCCTAGGTATCCTATAGGTGTATCTGTCGTTATTTTCGCAAATCTCTGAATTATCGAATTCAATAAGAGTATGGTCTGTGGATACTTCGTGTGGGTGATATGCTTGGTAACACCGCAATCATTGCTCAATGTCTTCTGATATGGACGCTTTGCCATGCCATTGTACGTTTTTTTCCTTTTATTGTTGATGTTTTCTTTTCAGGTTACAGAACTCTATTTCCCTTGAATTTTTCATTTAAAATTTAGCTACAACTATCAGTAGGCTTCGCAGATTTTTCACATCCCCCTTCCTGCGGGTGTTTTCCTGCAGTGGACATTTTTTCCTAAGTTTTGGGCTTAGGTTTTTTCTTAACCCACTCTGTAGTTTCTTCCTTTTCTCTTTTTATTGCTATTTTTCTCAATTTTTATCCACTTTTAAAATGTCTAAGGGTTAGACGTAAGAGGAGACCTTTTAGTCCCAATCTCGCCCTGAATAAAGACGTATTCTATTCTATTCTAATTATTTACTAGGAGAAAATTCAAGAAATAATGGGAATAATTTACAATTAGGTTGTAAAATTACCACAAAGAGCAGTCGTATTATAACTCACCCAACGTTGGTAATCTGGAAGTCAATGAGAGTGACTTTCTTAGTGGCCAGATCGGCACTTGCTACCATCAACACCTGCACTTGATCACCCCTTCCGTCAATGGTGCCTGTTGGACCAAGGTTCATAATCTTTGCGCTGAAGTCATAGTTAAACTGGAAGAAAAAAAATTGAATTTGGGATAATTATCGCTGAGTACGAAGTGAATGAATGGTTAGTCAAAGCAATGAAGGCATTTTAGACGAGACTAATATCTTGTATGAGAATAAATACTTAAGTAGGAAAGATTAAAGTGGTGTGCGAGTAGGATGAGTGAACTATTCTAAGTTTTATTTACAGTAAAACGAGTAGGAATGGAATGAGGAAATTATAGTACGAAAATTAGTGCGGCTAGGAATATTCCCATGGAGAAAAGGACATGAAAAAACCTGAAACGGAACTCGAACCCCGGTCTTCTTCCTCGTCTTCCCCGGACGACTGTTCTAGCCATTGAGCTATCTTGCTGAAAATGACAGATCTATCTTAACAGAACAGTTATGAGAAGATAACTCAATGGCTGAATCTGTCGCCCGGAAAGCGGAAGATCCGGGCTCGAGTTCCTGTCCTGTCAGACCTTTTTCACGTCCGTTTCTCCTAGCAGAGATGAGTCTAAATGGTTTGGTATATGATGAAAATTATAACGAGCAGATGCTCTGTATATTGGAGATATCTTAGTAGTGTAAAAATAGTTGAAAATAAAAATAGTAAAAAGTAAAATAACTATTCATGGGGATCACATTTCTCGTCCATGGAGGGCCTCCGTATTCTTTCATAAGTAACAGCCCCCAATTTTCTGGTGCGCCACTGCATATGGTAATTCTTCGTCACTAGAGATCTCTAGTCTTTCGACCATGGTAATTCTTCCAATACATTTCTTCGTTGCACGAAAAAGTTCACAGATTCTGCTGAGAACCTCTCAGAAAATCATTATCACATACATAGGCATCTCTTAATGAGGTATCCCTTACAGTTTCTCCATTCCACCTTACACGCTAATTCTCCATTCATGATTATCATTACTCTTAAAGCTGTCATAGCAGCTGGTGAGGAAAAACGTCACTTACGGCAATATCTACGAATCCCAAATTGGCTGTAATTAGCGCTGTCTTGTTGACGTATTCCATGGTTACATCTCCGCTCCTGTAAACTGTGGAAATATCCTGGACCCATCCCTTGGTCAGTTTTAGTTCACCATGCCATACAATGCCGATGAGATCCTGAAAATATTAAAAGACACCGAAATACTATAACTGAAATAAAATAATAATAAAGCCGTTTTAATGATTCTCTTCTCTAAAACGCATCCATTGATGAGTGATGAAGAAAATCATTACACACACGCACATATAGCTACAATATCATCCATACAAATATAGTTATAATATCAATAGTTCGCCTGAATAAACTACTGGTATCGATTTTCCTTGGTTGCGGAATTTCAAATCAATATCTTATCAGAAGTCTACTTTATCAAGAGCTTAATTTTCTTAGCAAAAATTGAACCACTAGCTATTTCATATGGGAGCTCTGAAAAAAACCTAATAGTTAACCCCACCATTATTTTTAGGCCGTAAAAAATCGTGTTTATAATATAGTCGAAGAATGAGGGATTTTCGATACTATTAGATCCCAATAAGCCTTTGCAAATCTTATGCTTTCTTTGCGATAAATTATAATTCCCGTCTTCATAGAGCACCGATGGTGTAGACCACTTCGCTTCTTTATATAGACACCTGAGCAATTGCTATTTTTCCATTTTATGATACAGTTGACCTAGGAACTTACGGTAGCGCTGAAGGATTTTTCGACGTCTGGTAGTGGAGATGGGTCCAGTCCGTGATCAATGAGGTACTGCCTTGCGTTCACCAGTACTTTGTCAACGTAGTCATTCATGTTGACTGAGAGCATGCTAATGAAGTCACTGGAATAATATATAGATAACGATTACTCATAGTGGATTTGATCGCTTAAAATTCTACTGCTGTTACTCTTGTTACGTAGCTGAAGGGCATGAACAGACGGGTGATAACTTACGTGATGCAATGACCCGCACAAATATTGCTTATTCCTTTGACTTAGCTAAAGAGCATTTTGTAATTAACGATCCTTCGAAATTAAACTATAAAAAGGGCTACTGAATGAATAAAGCATTTGACAAAACTAAGATGTCAATTAATAGAATTTTTCACTGTCGTAATGTCTTTTAGCTTCAATCTGAGGTCGATTAAAAAACCGAGCGAGTTTCTTTCCTTTATCATTAAATTGAAAGCTAGATTTCTACTAAAATTATTCTGAAAGGAAATCAAAAAGGAGCATGCTATAATTTTAAACAGTTGTCCCCATCAAAACTCAAATAGAGTTTTAAAAATCAATTTGATGGATTAGAACATTCGGGCTCTCACATTTAAACTCATTTATCATCTACTTCAAAAGTAAATTTTTACGGAATGACGTATGCCCTTCATAGAGAGCCCACATCTGAGAAAAATTACCTCGGTTGCCTATAGTATTTAAGTTAACGTCCTTTACTTACTGGAAATCTTGCTCGGTGCGGAAGACAACATGGTCATCACCTGCATTAACAAAAAGATTTACTTTAGTAAACAGCGAGAAGAGATTCTTGGTTTCTGGTGTGAAAGGCGGCACAATGAAGGCCACAATTCATATAAAATACGACTGATAAATGCATTTTAATCCAAACGAGACAAGAAATTTGTAGATTTAGATTCTATATGGTATTTAGGTGTTATTTCCATTAACAGTAACAGTATTTAGCTGTTAATTCCATTACATTACAAAATAATAAATAAAATTTTAAAAAATGATATCAGAGTTTAAAATGAAATAAAATGTAAAAACGGAACATGCTGAAAGTGATGTTAATTTATCTCTGATCGTATTGATGTTTATTTAATTATAAAACGTACTGATAGCACTTTAAATTTTCGTATTTAACCTTCAACTCTTTTCATGTATCATAGTACACACCAGAGATGTCCATTAGTTATTAGAATTTAAGTAGCTCATATCACGAGCTTTTATCACGGTAGCCTTTAAAAATCAATTTCTTCCAACATTATTGGTATAATAACTACAAGATCCATTTGCAGAAAGATTCGAAAATATGAAAATTTTGAAAAAAGAAGTAAGGTAAGATTGCAACAAGATAGAAGGGAATGAAGTATTTTTTATTGAAACACAGATGAGTAATGACGGTGAAAAATAATGTGAAACTAAATCATATATATTTATCATTATGTACGAGTTTGTATGATGCGAAAATAGCTGGGGAACGGTCCAACCTGGGTGGCTAATTCGCTGGGGCTGCTATATGGTCCCGTGTAGCGGTATGTTTGGAGTATATGAAGAGATGCGGTTCAGTAAAATTCAGTGCTGGAAGCCATGACGTTATAATGTAAATACGTATAGCTGTCATAAGGACTTAATATCGGATTCGAGGTTTGATTCAAAAGAAATTCTCGATTTGCAGGTGCCTATAGTAATCCACATTTTATATAATAACACATACATACTGTAAACTTTGATTCGTTTCTATTGTGAGAGTACTGAAAAGGCAAAACTAGCCACAGAGTGGAAAAGGGAAGACAAGTTTGGTTCGGTAACAGCCTCGAGGAAAATAGAAAAGTTGATTTGAAACCTGAAGGTTCGTTATCTCTTAAGACAAAAGAAGATAAAACATCTCAGAAGGCCTCCTAATTAATCAATCGAAATACTCAATCTTTCGAAATGCTAGATATATATTATCTTCATTTCGCTCCCTGTGTATTATAAAATGGAATCGTATCTCTCAGAAAACATTCTGAATATTCCCGTGAATGGATTGATAAGACGTATGGATGTATCTGAAGCCAAATATACATGCAATGATAGGATAGTAGGGAGGAGTATTGAAATATTATTATTTAGGTCTTTACTAAGGGGGCAAAGTCTTTATAAATGAGGCAAACGAGCCATGACATGAAATGAAGTGCGTGATTAATAACAGATATAAACATACGCTTAAACATGAGTAAACAAGACGTTAACATTTATGACCTATTCTCTTATCATGAAGTTTACTTCTCTATCCTCTACTCTTAAAATTTTATTTTAACAGTAATCTTTAGGTGGTGGTCGGTCTGACCCTTTTGTTTTGTTGCTCATCGGCTTCAAGGAAGTCATTATGAGCGTAAAATCTAGTTTAATTAAGAGGAACTGTAAAATACTGTTAGCTATGCAAACAAATGTGAACATTATATATAACCAATACTCGATTTACATGAAAATTCCGCAAACCACATTGTTCTCAACAATATAAATGGTAAAGGCGAGCAGCACGTTAGCTAACAAATCGTATTATTTCCTGAGATGACTTGTGTATTTACATACCGTTTCACTTTCAGCGTTCCGAGTATTGAGTGACCTCTGGGAAGGAACATAGTAACCTTTGCTATACCCCAGAATATTTCCAAATTAACAATAAAACAAACGTATCGTCTTACTTTTCAGCAAGGATCTTCCTTGGACTGCGGCCACCAGGAGCAAACATGCACACAGAACCTTCATCTTGATCAGCTAATAGCTGTAACGGAAATGAGATTAATCTTAGAAACTTCTGAGAAATAATTGCATCAAATTACATAAACAAGAAGCTGAAATTCAATATCATTACATATGAATAACTTTTGACCTTTAATTAAAGATATGAGGGGGTAGAAATTATCTAGGAATGCGTAGGTTATGCTATCAAATTACTTTTCGTAAGATCACAAGCAAGAAAGTGGAAGCTGCGCCAGCATTAGTACCGCTTCGTGGAAATTCACCGAGAGAAAATAATTCGGGTACAAGAACTGTCAATATTGGTTTAACTAATCATGTAAAAGTAATGAAGATAAAGTTCCTTTTACGCTGGAAGTAAAGGAGGAGGATGTCTTAGATGCAATTTATAAATCCAAGAATACAAAAACGAAAAATTCATTCAAGAACAACAACTTCCGCAATTCTTGGAAATATATATATTTTAAATTTGAAAGTAAACGTTTTAAAACAGTGTAAGTTAAAACAGTTCTTGGTATTTCCCTGTACGCTTGTCGATATCAATTGCATTATATTCAACCTGAATGCTAAGCAGTGATTCATAATATTAATAATAATAAAACATTTAATGTTGAGAATTAGTCTCCTCTTCCATCTAACACATGTTAGGGTTGATCATGAGTCTATGATATCTTTGTTTTATTCTTAGAATGGGACATTTCAATCGATCAACTTCAACCTTACCGCAAAATTCAATGTATAGAGGATAATAAAAGCAGAATAAAAAGAAACTTCTTACTTTTTCTCAGGGACTTTAGTTCGCGACCGGTTTCGTAAGCGTACTTACATCTTCAGGCTTTAAGTACGCTAAGATCTTCAGGCCTGAAGATGTAAGAACGCTTATGAAACCGGTCGCGAATTAAAGTCCCAGTGGAAAAATACGAAGTTTCTTTTTATTCTGCAATGTCTTTCCACGAACTCACACCTTCGGATATCGATAAAATAATCAATGTATAAAAGTCGGCATGATGTAAACAAATTTGAAATTTAACACGCTGCCATTTTTGGAACGCATATTTATTGAAAAATTTACTTCGGAAAAATAAGAAAACAATTCTGCTGAAATTCAACGCCTCGGAGACTTCTGTCTGCACAGTAACTTGCAGACAGGTTTGAATCTCATACCCTTCACCATTAGTTTCAAAGACCTTTGGTGAGGAAATGAGGCTTACTAAGCAAGATAGTCAAAGGAAGTGCACCATAATGACCCTATAAACAACTATTTCCGTAGTATTTAACGAGAAGAGACCTAAATGATTGCCACTATACAGCATCAACTTCAACATACCCCAATAGCTTTCACATTGTAACTGCCAAAAACAAGATTCTTAGTAAAGAGATAAACTTTTCTTCATCCTATACCAAAGACAGACCCAAAAAATGTTCACCAGGTTCTGATCGATTACAGTACAAACATCCTTACCTGCAATCCAACGGAATATCAGCTATTGATGAAAGTCTCCACTTACAAAGCCCAGTTCCCCAATCGGCACCGAATTTATAGAGAAGCAAAAAAGAAAAAAACGCAACATTCCTTTGAATTTCCCCAGAAGCTTGATAAGAAGAAAGACTAGATGGGCGATGATCCAGAGAGAGATAAGCCTTCGTTTTTATCTGATATTTTGTAAGTTCATGCGCCAGCAAGCAAGTAAACCAAACAGATGTTTTCAAGGTGATTATTTATCGGGCGTGAATTTTGAAATATCGCTCGATTTTCCGTTATCTATCATTACCTCAAGCTAAAGAGTGGTGAATCAGGTGGAGAGTGAATGGAAGCACTCAGCGATATCAGAAAAATGTGATTTAAATCGACTTAATGTAATCCCTTAGTAAGTAACGATAAGCTTCTTTTCCTATCCAGAGATTTTTTTCCCTACCGCGAGGACAACGTAAAAGAGCTTACAGCAAAGAACCAAACTTTCTTTAAAATTAAAAACCTATAAATGAGTCTAATTCTTATCACCGATTCCAGTCTATAATGAGGTCTTAATGACCGAATTACCGACTCTCATTACGCTTTTGCCTGTCTCTATTAGGGATTCTGGTTCGGGAATTCCCGAGAAACAATCGTTCTAGGCATCGAGATCCGAGACTTTTTCAAACTTAAATTAAAAAAGTACATGAATTTATAGATACAATTTAACTCACGTCTCGGGATATGGCTAGCTACGGCCAAGCACTAGAGCCCAGGGCTGTCTTTTTGAGATACACGTAAACTGAGCAATCGCGATTTTATTCTGGATGTTTGTAAATAGCAATTTATTTAACCTTGTCATCATAGACTTTTATGAGGACAATGAGAAATTTCATTTGAAGCTGTTTATTTCGTGCATTCGTCACATCAATTTATAAGCTCATATCGAGATTTTTTTTTTTCTATTTACACAATGTAGTTCTATATAATGACTTCTGGCGATTGAAGAAATCGTTTTAATAAATAAAAAATTATAAACAGTTGACGCAAGTTCTCAGTCAAACACAGTGTCTGGTGAAGAGCATCGATCCAGTTGAAATTCAGCTGACGTATTCATCATCAGATTGTAATTTCTTACAGCCAGCCAGTTGTAGTCAGGAAAAAGTATAGTAAAAACATTCTCCATAGAATACTTTTTATTTCAGTTTGAGAATGTAAACTTTTCAGGTCGGAAATTAGGTAACGACGATTAATTTCACAACCTTGTAAGCTTAGATAGCATCAACTTACTAGAAGGGGTAGAACCTGCCATTTTTGGAATATTTTTTTCGCATTAGAAACCAAAGAATCGGAAAAAATTCTCGCGTGACCATGTTACTACCATATGAAACAATTATATAAGGATTCGCTCCTGAGTAACAATGTGATTCCCTCTAGTATATTCAATAGCTTATTTTCTCTTCTTTTCGATAGCGTGGACGCACGGGAAAACTCCCAAAACCCTGAAAAACTTTACTTGAAAACAGGAATATGTTATAACTGTATATACGAGGAACCGTAAATAATCTACTAGGTTATGAATATGTGTAATAGTATCCCATAGGTAAAGGTTTATTGTGGTGTGTGTCTATTTATGTGCATTGATGTTATGTACGGGAAAGAGTTTTCCATTGTGTCAGGGTATTAATGCATATGCGACTTTCCTGGGTGTTCTCAAAAATATTGTTGGGTTACATTTGATGAATGGTTATAGACGTTGATTTAGTTATGTAGTGATCCATATTTTGTGACATATCCAAAGAGCAGATGTAAACCGTATGTGACGTGGTTGTGGGATATATGTTGTATCAATGTGTTGGAGGGGATACGGGGGAAGGAACGTTGTATGCATCGAGTCCTGCTGTATTTGTATGTGATCTGGTATACTGTTTGCTATTATGGTGATGTTGTTTTGGACTGTGATATACTTAGAGAAATCTGGGATTGTGGAGTGTTTGTGTGTATTTTGTATATCTTACATGACAATGTACATGGGCTGCCACCAGACAACAGTCTAACTACAGCTTGTAATAATAATAAAAATAAATAATAAAAAATAACTAAAGAGCATGTGGATAAAACTGAAAAAAGGTGAAAGGTAATCTCACACATTGGGATGTGCACCTAGGAATATTCCCAAGGAGAATCGGACATGAAAACCGTCTGACAGGACGGGGACTTGAACCCGGATCTTCCACTTTCCATCATGGCATGATAGCTCAATTGGCTAGAGCAGTCACCCGGAAAGTGGAAGATCTGGGTTCGAGTACCGGTCAGATTAATTTCACATCCGTTTCTCCCTAGGAACATTGATCAAACAAATTGACCAATCAGTGAAAATCTAGAGTCCCGGAGAGTCCTCAAAACCGTGTAACGGGAAATTGTAAAGCGTCGGAAATAAGAATTCGTAGTCGTCATGTATCGAGATGATTCCATAATCTATGATTTGTAAAAATCCTCATCAGTCTACGCCATTAATTTTCTTACTTCTTTTTCATTCTTGATTCTCTGGGGTCTTTCATTGTAAATCGTCGAAATAAATGCGAAAACTTCATTTTTATTGTCAATTTTAACAATTTCAGCTAAATAATACCGAAGGCGAATAAAAGAAAGGTAAAGATGGTAACTTTTCTCTCCTCAAAGAACCAGGAGATGCATGGCAGATTGTGAAGGCAGTAGAATCGACCAAAAAAAACTTCGAATCAAATCTAACTTAATTATTTTAATATTCTCTCTCTACCTATTATCTTCTTAATTATGTCATTGATTAACATTTTCATCGCATTATAAACCAAAGAATCGGAAAAAAATCTCGCGTGACCATGTTACTACCATATGTAACAACTACATAAGGATTCGCTCCAGCATAAACATGCAATTCCTTCCAGTATATTTAATAACTTAATTTTTCTTCCTTTCGATATCGTAGACACACGGGAAAGCTCCCAGAATTTCCCTTCGAATAAAGTAAAAATAATTGGACAAAAAAGATGAATTAAACACTAATAATCTCAAGTCAAGTGAGACAGATTCATCATTGGTCAGCTACAAGTATTGAGGCGTCCCTACCTACCAAAGGGGATGTGGGCTCTAATTTCCATACTGTTCCGTTCTCTGTATCTTCTGCTCATATGATAAGTAATGGATAAATAAAGGATGATATTTGACACAACAATATTCCTTACAGATAAATTGTCTCCTAATATAATCGATATGAGTTAGCCTTACTTGGTGGAACACCATAGATGAAAACCCGTGTTTCCACAACCTGTGTGGAAACAGTTTTTTATTTCTTATAAATCGTTTCCTCTCTGAAAAATAACGAAGTTAGCTTTTCAAATGGTGCCCATAAAACTGGGGGCCCGGACGCTAGGTATCCACTGGACCTTCCTCATATTCATCCCTGGGATTTCCACTGCATAATCATATAGAAACTCTCCCCTTCTTCATTTCTAGCAAATAGAAAAAAGACGAGAATCCTTACACGCCCCATGATCTGCTTATCAAGCTTATTGCCTACAGCCGGGCCTCGGTTTATCTTTCAAAACAATGTTTAGACATTAGACTCCATGCGTATTATTTTACGAACATTCAAAGCGATAAGAGCCTTGAGTGCTTTCGAGTCAAAGACAACAATCGGTGATTATAAATATATCATTCAATCGTAAAACTTCAATGGAAAATTGATTGAAACTAAAAGAATAAAAACGGCAAAAGTGATTAACGATTTTATAAATTTTATTTTAAGTAAATAAAGCTATAAAGCTAAGACAAAAAAATGAGAGCTAAATTTATATGACGCAATGGAATTACTAACAAGAAACACGAGACAGAAAAATTATATGATTATCAAATAAAAAGGCAACCATAAGGACTTCAAACATAATGAAGGGAAATTTATTACGAAAAAGCGCTACATGAGATTCCTATTACGTTGAATTTAAGGATTTTATTTCATTACGTCGAATCTATTGATGTTGAATTTAAGGATTAAGTGCTGCTAAGAAGTGAAACCGTAATATACAGAAGAAATAAAGATGCAGAACAGCATTTCACAACTCCCAAGATATCAAAAAAGCACAAATACTATCATTCTGCAAAAAATGGAATCGGTAAATTGCCTAAAACGAGGATTAAAATCTTTCAGTAACAATAGAAAAAGTCACCAAGATATAAACAAATACTACATTAAAGGCATTATAGTATATTATTAACATGTTATGAAGCTTATTATTCATCAAAGAAATATTGGTCTTGGTTTGGCAACACATCCACCTCTTCTGAAGCTGTACCAAGTTTAATCTGTGGAATTTTGCTCATATGGGTCAAGAATGGGAGGACGTTATGAAGTTATTGTCAAATGAAAAGCATCATTAATCACAACTATCATTAGCCAATCCCAAAGGAAGTGGATGAAACAGCAGATAAATGTATGCCTAATTTTCATAGTGAAATGGTAAACCTTTAGTTATTTTCTTTGCTTGAACAGGGTAGAAATCCATATGTTTATCATTATTCACCTATAAAAATTAGCAGTAACTAATGAAGTTGCATATCATCCTTAAATTACTTTTTCAGCAAGAGCACAAGGAATAATTGTCATGTTTTTCTTCTCTCATTTTGTGAAACTGGAAGTTTTACTGTTTCAATTTCTCTAAGTTCTGATTAGCTGCTCAAATATGTCATTTTAATTAAATCAGGGAAAACAATAAATTCAAGAAAAAGGGCATTTCAATTACCACTTTTACAGAAAAAATGGGTTGAATTGAGTTTTCAGCAGCATTCTCAAAAATTTCACCAAATCTTGAAATAATCAGCATCATTTTTCTTACTGGATTGTGGTGGAAAAGTTGTCTTTGCTAAGTTTTGTCCTCATTCTAAGTCAAAGCAGTGATAGACTTTTACCTAAATGGATTTCAAAAATCATTTTCTTTGCCATTTATAACTAGTTACCTTAATTCACCCTTCTGTGCTTAATTAAAATGTTTGCGCTCAAGCTTGAGATAGATTCATCGGACCTGAGATTGTCCTCTAAATTGATCCATACTAAAAATTCCACTGAGAAAGAATTTTGAACTATAGTATTTTATTACAGATAAAATAACATATGATGAATTACCTAAGAAATTCAGCTTGATGAGGTGATCTTCAATGTATTCCAGGCTGCCCTATTACAGACTCCTGACACCAGCTTACTTTTTTATACTATTTTGCACAAAAGATGCACACTTTCTTCATCAAATCTAGGATCCTTCTCAAAACTGTCTCTAATATATAAGAAAAGGTGACACATTAGTTGACTAACTAGTTGTTTAAGACAGTTGAGTTTTTTCTCAAACCAGGTCACTTGAAATTCTGTAAGATATTTTATCAAACCTGCCAGGTAATTCTTTTATCAATATCAAGCATGGTGGTTAGTCAACCTCCCTAGCCTGCTAGGTAGATGATAAAGGAAATTAGCAACACAGGATTTTATTCTTATCAATTATTTCAGTATCCTTAGAATATTTCCTTTCGCAGAAATATCTGCATAATAATTTTTTGCAATTCCTCAAAATAACATTTTTATACTTTACTAAATCATCAGGCTCACCCCACTGTAATTCTTACTGCAATCATAAAAAATGTTTTATCTCTTTTCTGCCTATCATAGCAATATGGTTTTCTCACTGTATGTACACTGCTGGACTTGGTGCTTGCTGGACACAACACTTAGTGTTGCATGGCATGGCAGGAAACAGAACCTCTTGCACTGAGGAAGAGCTAGAGATCTGTTCTACAATTCTAAGATAATCATGTTTTTTCCTCAAAACTTAAGAACTGACATAAGACCTGAATGTAGCCAAAATTATTTACCTTTTCAAAGCTTATTCTCTTCCTTAATTTGAGAAATGTCCTTTCTTAATGACAATATAAAAAAGTACTACTTTGGTCACTAATATAGTAAGAAGCTTTAGCAAAGCCTGTAAACCATAGAGAGAAATTCATTCTTAGGTTTACCACTGAAAACAATAAACATAAATTTTTTTTGAGGTCTTATTTGCATTAGATAGGATATTGAGCAAACACTGAATAATAATAAAAACAATGTCTTTATTTAGGCGAATTTTGGTCTATTGAGACCATTCTTACAATTAACCTAGACGAACGCAAACAACCATGCCCTAACCAGGATTTGGACCCGGGACCTCAAGTGTTTCTAGGCTAGCACGCTAACCACTATGCCACTGAGGCAGGAATACAATAAGAACAAGAAATACGACTGTAAACAGCTCTTTCATCATAAAATTTGAAGATCTTCATAACAAATGAAGATAATTTTCGAGAAAGATAACTCTTGAATGAGAAGTCAAACCACCACAATACTAAGAACTTATCTAAAAGATGTTCACAGTGGCTAGTTTTTTGAATTTCTTGCTTAGGTGTGATATTCACAATCCCAGCTTCATTTCTCCTTAAAACTACAAGACAACTTCCAAAAATTTTAATTCTGATTCCCTCTTATTCAATATCAGCAAGAACAAAATCAAGAGAGACTTGAAGTATCAAATAATTCCCACTTTCAAAATCTACACCTTCAAGGAACTACACTTTATAATCCATTGCATGAAGTAGCAACCACATTTCTGATAGTTGACATAAGGTGTGGAATAATTTCTATCATTTTCACACAATTAAATGTGCACATTTAGTACATGTGCAAACATGAAGATAATGATGATAATTTAAAACTGTCACTCATTATGAAGCAAGGATAAGTAATTTTTGATTCTGAGAATAATCTAAAGATTTTCTCATAGTATATGTAATTCTGATAAATAGATGGTCAAATAAACAATGAAATCTCATTATGGTAGTAGTAGTATTGTCAAAAGTGCTTAGACAGCTGACAACGAGAGGCCACGAAATATGCTCCGCTGATTTGAACGAAATATTTTTTTTATGATAGAGGAGATGAAATGTAGCAAAAGTGAAACAGGGTTCATGCAAATGGGCCTTAGTTTTTTTTTTTTTGATAAATTATTTTCTTTTCATAATTTTAAGCCAGTTAAGCCTATTGTGGAATGTGTTGGTGCGTGATTAGAGGCCATCAATTATTAATTGTCGGGAACCTATAATGTAGAAACCCTGACTTTCAACCTAGGTTTTCTTTGAATTCAATTTCTTTTTTAATCAGAATGAATCAATTCTCACGTGCTCAATTGTCGCATGCTCAATTGTCCCAAAACCAAGCGTGGGACGATTACATTGTTTTCTAATTGATGTTGATGCAGTGAAATGTAGCAAAAGTGTAATGGGGTTCTTGCAAATGGGCCTTAGTTCATTTTTAATAAATTATTTTCTTTCATAATTTTAAGCCAGTTCAACATATTGTGGAACGTGTTGGTGCAGTGGTTAGAGTGTTGGATTTACACGTAATGGACCCGGGTTCGAATCCGGTTAGATACATTATTATTTTTATTCTTATTTTTTTCCATTGAATTAAGAATTTTATATGACTGTATGTAATCACACAATGACGGCCAAATAATCATTATTTGTATTAATATATATGATTGTAACTGCGACCCAGGCCTCGGAGACGTGTAGCAACAGGATAAAGGAGCTAGATTGCTATCAATCACTGCAGATAAGAGTAGTTCAAACCTTCACTCATTTTTCCATGGCTACGTTAGGAGATGAACACCCCTGAATAGCGGTGATCATCATAAGAGAAACATAAAAATGGAAAGGTCGCGGTCACTAGCTGTCGACAGGCAAGTGACAGCATGGGAGCAATAAAATAAGCGAGCTCAATTCCAGTGTGATTTCAAACCTTACGTTAAGGAATATTTTTTTCGGTTCTTCTCATTGGTGCCTAAGCGATAATGCCCACTCGCTCTTCTACCCTATTATTTTCCGACCAATATTGCAATTTACGCACATCTTTTAAAGGTGTTGATATTGTCACGCCTTGATAAAGATCAGATAATTTATTAAAGAAAGTTAAATCACCGGTCAGCAATTATTGATTGCCAGGAACGTATATTGTAGAAACTCTAATATTTAACCCAGATTATCTTTGCATTAAATTTCTAATTGAATTACAATGAACCAATTGTCAC
>KZ308163.1:1427049-1443955 GCA_000376725.2 Ladona fulva
TTATTTAATTTTTATTTTATTCTCAATTTAAGCAATATCAACACAATGATGACCATGTATCATTAAAACTAATCAGAACACATGCAATGAAAATATTACAGAACTTTAAACTGTAGGCTCAACACCCCATCTATATAACTTTGAAACCATTTTGAGTTTGGAGAGGCCCATTGTGGTTGAACCTTTTGTATAATGGCGTAATGTGGTCTCAGAAACTACTGAAACTGCATGGAGATGAAGGAAAGCTGATTGAGTATCAAAGGCATATAAAACAGCTTTGACGTGAACCAAGCTGTTTTATGTCTCATTGGCAATGCTGATAAAATGGCATTATATTTTGATATGCCAGCATATACCACTGTCAATGAGAGAGGAAAATCAGTTCTTGTAAAAACAAAAAATTGAAATTAATTTTCCTGTTTATCATGAAAATTGATAAAAACGTTTCTCCAAATCTGAAAGGCTGAAAACGGTTGTCCTAAACTCAAGTCATCTCATATTCATGAAAACATGATATTTCATTTTCGCCTCATCCTCCAACAAATGTTCAACTATCACCCCTTTGGGTTTTACTCTTTTCATCTTCTCCCATACCTATTTCTTCCATGGTTTACTCTAGACAACTATGCAATGATCATTCAGATCCTGCATTACAACCTTCTTATAATTCTTGTATCCTTCACCAAGTCTCTCAGTCTTCTGCCATACAGAACTAGGTCAATCATATACCTCAATTTACCACTTTTCCAAACATACATATGTACATATTTGGTTTCAGGACAATTGAGCGCGTAAAATTACGAAAAAAAATAATTTATTAAAAAAAAAAACTAAGGCTCATTTGCAAGAACCTCGTTTCTCTTTTGCTACATTTCATCTCCTCTATCATAAAAAAATTTTTCGTTCAAATCGGCAGAGCATATTTTGTGGCCTCTCCTTGTCAGTGGCAGCCTATGAGCAAAATTATCTCACAATAGTGAGAATCGAACCCCGGACCACTTCCATCGAGTCTAATGCGTTGCCCACTTGGCCATCCAGGAGCTGAAATCCCATTATAGTCACAACATACACAATCACAATAACCAATGCCAAAGAAAGCCACAGATAAATTATTACAAATAATTTGGAAAATGGGCACTTGAAAAATTAGTGATTCAGCATTCAAAAAGTATAGTGACTTCCCAGCTATCTAAACCACAGGGTACTCTCATTCCACAACAGACATCCTTTACACTATCTTTTCTAAGATGCAGACCAAATATCACTAGTCAGATTTGCTTATTTTCCATGATCAATACAAATAATACAAGAAAATCATAAGTATTTTCAAGAAAGCTACACAGAAAAGGATACCTGCAGAATTTTCTTTGAAGATATAAAGATGATAAAAATTTCATGACAAGAAGGATGAATCCCAATTTCCATCAACCAGTTTCCCTTCCTACAAAATCCGATTTTTAAGTTAAGCATCATTTGATCAAAAAATTCATGTTTGTGATATTTCAAGATATCAGATACCAAAAGTTAATTTATCAGTCACTATTTTCCAAAAATATGCATAGAATCCTAACACATGGTCTAATTTGGTGCAATAAATTTAACCCACCAAGATGTAAAAAATATGCAATAGAGACAATGTTTATGTTTAGAAGGTAAATTTTTCATCTTAAACACAAGTTGGACCACAGAGAATAAAATTACTCATTTCAGCACAGTATCTGCTGCACTTGACACCATCTTGGGGGGGGTTCAATATGTAGCTTTAGCATAGATTGAATGATTTTGGTTACTATAGTTATTTTAAGCTGCAAGAGACAGCAGAAAATCTTATATACATATGAAAAAAATAAAACTTTGAAAATTGTAAATTTCTCATATCCATCAGAAACAAATTATGTAGATGTAGATATAGAGTAACTTGAAAGATGTTTACAAAAATGAGCAAGCAATATCTTTTATGAATTTCATAAACAGTAGATAGAAATACTTAGCTGATCTACCTTCACTAAGAGATTACTGAAGAAATTACATCAATAAGAGATTCACACATGAAAATGATAGGTTCTATCTCTCATATAACAGAAAGACCTCCCCTAATCATGTTTCCCTCTAAGCTGGGTGCCAAGGCAGCCAATAGATAACTAAATAACCAACCAAGGGCCGAGAACTTCCATAAAAGGGGTACAAATGCACCATCCCACTCCCACCACTTCAGTTCTCTGCATCTCCATTATATGGCAACTTAGCAGTTGACATATTTTTTATTGAGAAATCCAAAAGCAGGTGCAAAGCATGGAGATCCCATTTTCTTATCATTGTCCTATAATTCACAGAATTTCTGCAAATGATGACTTGCACTGATCGCTATCAGAGCATCTAAGCTCTAGTGTAACAAATACTATTTGAGAATTGTCAAATTTATCAGCCATAGTCATCACAAAGATCTTCAGGCCAGCACATTGACGTCCAAGCTGCCGTATTGACTTTCTAGATTAGATGCTCTGAAGTACATTTCATTTTCAAAGATTTTATATTCTCCATTTCCTCTTGGCAGTAGATAAAAATAATGGATAAAGCCTAGGAAATACTCAATCAAACAAACATGTTGCATATCTGAAGGGAAAGGAGGATGAATCTTTTACTTTCATTAAATTCGATTAGGCATAATTTTTCACCAACATCTTGTCAAGCAGTTCCTCCTCTGATTGCCATATACGTAGCCCCTATTCATATTCATTCTCAGGAATGCCTCGCATGTATAGATTCGCAGAAATACTTATCTCTAAAATTGCCAACATTAAGCATATCTAGGCCTTGCTCTCTCCCCATTCCTAATAGGTTGTACCCCCCTCTCCCTCTGACACTGTTGTTAGTGTGCAATGTAAACTCCTAAGCACAGTTAGTTTCTAAATCTACCACTCTGTCACACCTCAAGTTGTTGTGTTAATTTTGCAAGCAAGCCAACTGTAAGAAAATTCCAACCAGCTGGAGTTAGGGTTCTACGTGGCTATACTTGGCAGTGATAAATTCTAAATGCAATTTTGGAAACAACATTTATCTCTTTTCCATCTTCAGGAAAAGAGATAAATGAGTGGCAGGGTGTGATGCGGGATTTTTATGCCTTTTGTGGTGAGAGGTCAATAAAGGAAAGCAAAATGTAAGGCACTCTCTACTATTCCATTCTTTATGTTCTGTTACTCTACATCCTCTACCTCTCTTTCCCCTTTCACTTACATTCTTCCACATCCATATACCAAATTTAGCTGAATTTAAGACAAGGTTTCTTTCCAAATTCATCCTCAGAAAAATATGGGGTTATCTTATATTCACTTACTAATATTGAATATTTTCTATGGACTTTGGACAAAGTTATTTCTATCCTTATGTTAATATTTAAATTCTTGGAAAATTTTATTCCAGGAAATATTTTATTTTAGTTTTTTTATTTTATTTATTTAATTTTTATTTTATTCTCAATTTAAGCAATATCAACACAATGATGACCATGTATCATTAAAACTAATCAGAACACATGCAATGAAAATATTACAGAACTTTAAACTGTAGGCTCAACACCCCATCTATATAACTTTGAAACCATTTTGAGTTTGGAGAGGCCCATTGTGGTTGAACCTTTTGTATAATGGCGTAATGTGGTCTCAGAAACTACTGAAACTGCATGGAGATGAAGGAAAGCTGATTGAGTATCAAAGGCATATAAAACAGCTTTGACGTGAACCAAGCTGTTTTATGTCTCATTGGCAATGCTGATAAAATGACATTATATTTTGATATGCCAGCATATACCACTGTCAATGAGAGATGAAAAAAATCAGTTATTGTAAAAACAACAAATTGAAATTAATTTTCCTTAAAAAGCGGTTTATCATGAAAATTGATAAAAACGTTTCTCCAAATCTGAAAGGCTGAAAACGGTTGTCCTAAACTCAAGTCATCTCATATTCATGAAAACATGATATTTTATTTTTGCCTCATCCTCCAGCAAATGTTCAACTAACACCCTTTTGGGTTTCATTTTCTCCCATACCAATTTTTTCCGATGTTTACCCTAGACACAACTATGCAATGATCATTCAGATCCTGCATTACAACCTTCTTATAATTCTTGTATCCTTCACCAAGTCTCTCAGTCTTCTGCCATACAGAACTAGGTCAATCATATACCTCAATTTACCACTTTTCCAAACATACATATGTACATATCTGTGCTTGAATCATGAATTGGACAGCAACAGGCTTCTTATGATACTAATATCAGCTATATTCTCACCATCACCATCTACCATGGGGTATCCTAAAGGTATTAGCACATTTTCAGCACTCTTTTTCCTCACTTTCACCCATTCACTCATGTCCACATGATCGGCATCAGACTCAATCAACTCTCCCAAAATTTAATAAAAAATTAATCATTCTTTATCATTATTCTCTACCAAAGACAATGAAGCTAGTAATGTTATTCTGTACAATATCATATAAATCCTTAGTGATCTGGGGAATAAGCATTCATACTTCCTATTGCACACAAATAAGAACAAATGAAATTAAGTACACACCAATCAAACCTACTTTGTTATGCTATCCCAATAGATTAGACATTTAACCCAAATAAAATAATGAGGCTAAAGAAAGAGAATAATTAGATGTTTGGTAATAATACTATGACAAAACGGCTTTGATAAAAATAAAAATTTACTGTATTTCATGCAACATCATTCTTACATAATCTTTTGAATCACAGGTATTCATTTAATTGGAAGTAGAATTTATGTATGTGTTGTTTAACTCAAATCATATACATGGTTCCAGTTATAAAAATATCAACTGTCTTACAATAATTTATAAAAGAATAAAAATTTTAAAATTTACATTAATAATTTTAAGAAGTCTCATTTTATATAAAACACACTCACACATTTCCAACAGGTAATTAAAAATTATTCAAATCAGCCAATTACTCAGGTACCAATAAATTCAAGTTGCCATCATTAACTGTACCAATATAAGCCTCTTCATTACCACGAATAGACAACTTTTCTGAGGGAAGGGCAGGTCCTTTCTTCTCCTATATAAAAAGAAATAAAGGCTTATAAGTAGCTAAATTTAAATTGGGACTCCAAAGTTTTCATATGAACTAATTTAATCCAGTTTTAAATGAAAATAAGATGATCAATCAAGTCAAAAGTTACATTAAGTTACTCACTACTTTATGACTGCATATTGAAGTGCAGAAAGATAAGATGATGAAAGCTTGGAGTGAATACTTTACTCTTGAGTTCATAATGTTACTCAAAATTAATGAAGAATTAAAGTGATACAGACAAAATTTGTAGGAGTGGCAAACTTACAAATTCCCTAGCCACAAATGCATAGATGTAAATTTTAAATAACAATTCCATTAAATCCTGATTTTGCAGTTACATCATATATATAAAAAGCAAATGTCTGTCCGTCCATACGTCCCCCTATTTATCTCAGAAATGGCTTGAAATAGAGATTTTAAAAAAACCGCACTGTGTTTCTACGATGCTGAAGCCCCCAGGAAAACTATTTTCAACTCCGTAAAGGCCCAAGTTCGAACCCAGGAGCACAAAATACGTTTCCATAAGAGATATACGTAAATTAAGTTTCATGACTTGCAGAGGTCGTTTCTTTTACAAAATTAAATTAGGGAACACGGTCCTACAAAATTGAGACAAGTGCCAAAAGAAAGGAAAACATTCATAAAATCTTATTTTAGCCGTGAAACATTCATATAAATTCGAAATTGCGAGAACTTTGATAAAACACACGGAACATTCGTAAAATTTTTCGGAAATAAACTACTCATCCCTTTGACGACCAAGGAAAATTTTGCATGTTGATTTCATGAGTTATCCCATATAAATACAGGAGGATAACCATTTCTTATATTTTTTAAAAAGAAATTTACGTGAAGTAGCCTTTAATGACTTGAAAACAGTAGATTATATATCATATATATGAAAAGCAAATGTCTGTCCGTCCGTCCGTGTGTTCGTCCCCCTATTTATCTCAGAAACAGCTTGCCTTAGAGATCTGAAACGAACTACATTGTGTTATACGATGCTGAAACCCGCAGGAAAACTATTCTCATTTCTGTAAAGGCCCGGTCTCGAACCCAGGAGCTCATAATACGTTTCCATAAGAGATGAACGTAAATTACGTTTTCATTTAATTTTTGCAGAGGTCGTTTCTTTTACAAAATTGGATTAGAAACAATGGTACTACGAAATTGAGACAAGCGCATAAAGAAAGGAAAATGATCATATATTCTTATTTTAGTCGTAAATCACTCATATAAATTCGAAATTGCGAGAACTTTGATAAAATACACGTCAAATTCGTAACATTTTTCGGAAATAAACAACCCATCCCTTTGACGACTAAGGCCATTGTTGAATGTTGATTTCATGAATTGTCGCATACAAGTGCACGGGGATAATCAGTACTTATAATTATTAAAAGATATTTACGTAAAGTAGTCTTTCATGGCTTGGAAACAGTAGAACAAATATTATAATAAATGGTAAGAAATATATAGACTTATTACGACGGACTGTTTCTGGCTTCGGAAGACCAGATATATACGATAATAAATATATTTTTAAACTAAATTAAGATCCGTCATACTTGACGGGGGCGTTTACTAGTTACTATATATCATCATCATCAGCCATTTTCAATCCGACGTCGGATGTAGGCCTCCCCAAGCGCTTTCCAATTCTCTCTATTCTGAGCTTCTCGTTGCCATGTTACCCCTAAATACTGANGCATTTCAAAATTGTTATTATGTTGACGAGAATGTTTTTTCACTACTGTAATATTTATGATAATTACTCTTGTATTTTGAATGGAATAATTTGATTACGTTAACATTTACAATATGTTGGTTGAAATAAAATTGCCCTAGTACGTGAGTATATACTCCATGACTTCCTCTATATATGACGTGTGTTGTTTAGTCATTTGTTACCAAGTTCAATAATCAAGATATTCAATGAAACGAGATTTTCCATTGTATATCACGCACTATTATTTTTATCATTTTTCTATACTTTTTGTATAGATAACACATGGGTTATCTACCAGAAAATATGGTAATACCAGTTATAACATCAAGGAACATTTACCAGTATAATTATACAAACGGGAACCAATTAAGAAAGGTGCAAGGTTCTAACAACCAGATATTGATCAGGTCTTTCATTGTTGGTAAAACTAAAATGTTTATAAATTAGAATATTAATAAAATTATTTAGATAAATATGGTATATTTGATCAAAAAAGATAACCTTGAGAGATAGATATTAGCTATATCACAAACTAATAAAAGAGATAGATATTAGCTATATCACAAACTAATAAGATTTGCTTTAAAGAACCAAATCTTCAATATATTTATTATGCAGGAAAGAGAGAAAAAATTGTCTGAATCTGCATGGGCATAATCTATATATGTCATGAAGCATGATTTAGTATCTACATGAATTTTAATTTATTCATACATAAAGAGTAGTCAGTAGTGTTTTCAATTCTTACCGTTGATCTTACAACTTCTATTCCACATTATTTTCCCTTTATTTCCACTCTTTAGAGAAATATTTTGTCTTATAGTCTAATTTTTTAATAAATTACAACCCAAAATATCAAGTTCATGATATATTATCGGGAAACCTTTAAATCCCAAGACAGCATTCTTATGACAAGGTAAGTAGAAACTCTAGGCCTTCTCTAAGAAATGTTCCTTATAATGCAATATATAAATCTTAAGAAATTATAGACAACAAAAGAACCAACCAACAGTCCATATTAGAGTTCAGTATATTTGAATCTCAAGAAGCTGATGCACCATTATTTCATAACCTATGGTAACATTAAATTTAAAATAATGTACATATAATGCCAAACAGGAGCATTCTTAAGTTTCTGGTGCCCTTGGCAAGTCCTGCTCTTCTAACCTTTTCTTCACTACAAATTTGCTATTCAATAAATTAACATTACATAGAAATGACTAATCATCATTTTAACAACTTATAATCATTTAGGTACAAAATATATCCCTTGTGAATTCATATGCTTTAAATTTGTGCATCTGCATTATTTGGTTGCCCTCCTTACCAAAGTATGCTCAGCGTTTCCTACTTTGCCAAGGGGTTAATACACTCTGATGTTAAGGTCTGAATTAAGCTAAGAATAATTTTTAGAATGTATTTCCATTGACAATATCTTCAAAATTTCATTCTGAAACTCCCTTTCACAATAAGTAAGATTTTGGTCTAATAGAAATTATGCCTAATTAAATAACCTGATGATATTTCAAGTAATACATGTCCACAAAAACAGAGCAATACTTACCCTCATCATTGCTGTCTTTTCCCAATGTGCCCCACCACATTTTTGACATGGCTTTGTTGGGAAAAGTTCTAAGCTGATGGTTCTGTTACCACAGTCATGGCACTTGAAAAATCGTTTCATTCCATTCACTACCTTTATAGGATGGCCTTCTGATTTGCAAAGATCTGATGCTGAAAATGCCAAATATTTGCACTGGAAAAGAAAAACTGATGTAATTAAGAATATACTTGCCTTAAGCATTCAGAAACAACCAATCATAGTTTCATTTTACAAGTAACAAACATGATGTACCAGAATTAAACTGAAACCAGAAAAATACTTGTTTTTGCTCCAGCAAAAACAAAACCTGAACAAAAAAATCAAATTCTTGGACCCTAACTGAAACCAAAAACTGTTATTTATCTCTTCCAATTTGGTGTTCTCAACAAAGAACATTTTGCTTATTTGTAATATGAGGAAGATTTATTAAAAATTTTAGCCAAGCAAATATTGGTGTGAAAATACTATGGATACTTATACTTCTAAAATACGAAGTACTATACCAATTCTATGATTCCTAATGCATGATGGGGATGGTTATGGATATATTTTTAATTTAACTCACTAAAATGGGAAAAACATAGATTACAAATTACTGCATTTCTTGGTGAGCAAAACTCCTTTCTCTCCACTCTCTAAATTCCACTCAAATATGATATTAATGAAATATTTTTTAAGATACTACACATCAGGGGATTTCTGAGTCATAATTTACAATAATATATGCCATATAAACCAAAAAATCAAATGAAAACTTCCTACTAACAATAAATTACCTTCAAACTTAAAGGATGTCAATTAATGATCTATAATAGCATGTAGTGTGAGTAAGAAATTGCAAAAATAATTAAAAAAAAAGAGTAATGATTCCAATCTTGGTACGAAGCCAGTCAGAAACCATATGGGTTTTATTTTCTTTTATGAATCATAATATGAGATATAAAATAATGTGTAAAGAAATTCCACTAATTCACAATAGGTATTAAATCTGATAATCATATGGATGCATCATAGAGCCAGGATTTGGAATTTAGATAAAAACATTAATTCCTATTACTTAGCTATTAGGAAATTATTTCAATAAAAAAAATAATAATTTAGTAGACAAAGAAAAGAATCATTTTACATTCTACTGTTTCAATGGGACAATAATCTTATTGAAAATAATATTGAGGGAAAATATTTCAAAAAATTGGCTGGAAAGAATGCTATAAAATGTCTAAGTATTTCTACCAATGATTTATAAGATGCTGTAGATACCAAGATTTTCTTTAGAGAATTTAAAAGCTACATGTAGTAATTCATCGGCATCTTAGTAGCTACAGCTATCAATATCCATTGAAAGAAACTATCATTATTTAGTTTTCTTCAACATCTAATCATTAGGAAGAAATTGAGCCCCACCTTCAAACATCTCACAGCCTTACATTCCAACTTGTAAGTAGATAGCATCTTTTCTTCCATCTGTTCTTTCTTTTCAAGCTTATCAAAATAGACATCCTCTGCTTCTAGATCAGCAATTTCTAACAATGCAGTATGCTTTGAACTTTTCTCCATTATCTCCTTTATTTTCTCAGCACTAAAACTTGAAGCAAATGCAGACTTGCTAGCATCTTTGGATTTATCAATGTTGGGAGATTTATTCTGGTTTGATACATTTCCTGTAAAAATACAAGAAAATAATGTATTAATAGCTGCCAAGAGAATAATGAATTTCAACATATCACTCAAGTTAATGAATGACAAGATTTCTCTTACTTAAAAGCTAGGAATAAAATCTTTCTGAATTCATAAAATATTTTGAGTAAAATAATATATATGAAGAAAACTAGAGAAACTTAGAAAGAAAATTCTGAGTCAGAAAAATTGAAATATTTAACTCCTAACACATCTTCCCAGAGGAAGTCAACTAAATTTCTCTTTTTTCATTCCACTTCTCTACATGATTACCAGGAAAATATTGTTTCCTGAACTAGTAAAAATTATTAAAACTGAAATATGGAAAGATCCTAACTGCCTCATTTCTCATATTGAACCAGACAAATCCTAGCAAACATCACAAACTTATTTCAGACTGTTTAATGATTAATAGCTATATATAAATAAAGCCTGTTCTCTTTTAGAATTACTGTATTTTCTGGTAAATAACACACACCTATTAGATAACACGCATTTTAAAAATCTCTTCACTGTGATAATGTATAGATAACACGCACTTCAAAATTATTAAAACTGAAATATGGAAAGATCCTAACTGCCTCATTTCTCATATTGAACCAGACAAATCCTAGCAAACATCACAAACTTATTTCAGNTATGCTCAATATTACATCTATAGATTACTAACTACAGTGGTACCTCGACTTACGAACTTAATTCTATCCGGACAGGAGTTCGTATCTCAAAAAGTTTGTATCTCGAAACCCAATTTTCCATTGTATCTTACAGCAAAGCAATCATTCCAATTTGTCTTGGTAATTTTGAAAAACAAAAACATTATTTAAACATCTGAAGATTACAATATGATCCATGAGAGACCAGTAAAAAATGAATTTGGCCATAATCATTCAAGTCATTTTTGGTTATATGCAGTTATACAAACATAATCTTTGAGCAATTATGATAATATCAAGTAAAATAGGGCCTTTACAGCATATTTTACTTTCCTATGACTGATCTCATTGGCCAACTTTCTATCACTAAAAGAATTTCTTCTTCTAAAAATGCCAAGGAGAAATGTAAAGGAAGCAGAGAAGCTCATAGCTACTTGTGTGAAATCCAATTGGATTATAAACACTGAGACAGTTTGATTATTTTAGGGATCTTTCCTGCCTACATTCCCACACATTGGTAAAATAAATTGTTGAAATATTGCATATAAAATTAATACAAGATAAGCCTTGAGTGAGAAGCAAGTTTCAGAGGGCTCCCTCTCTCGAAAAGCTATCTCTATAGCTTTTTTCATCTTTACCAAAGAAACCTCATAGGAATCAAATAATCTTTTTTTATTTTTCAATTAAAATAGAGAGATATTAAGGCAATATGTGTAAATATTATCAAATAGTCTAAATTGTTGTAAATTCTGTCAAATTAGACAAAAAGTTTACCAGGGAGAGGTTTATGGGGTGGTCATCTACATACATCAGGATTATAAAAACATCACGGTCTGTATGTCAAAATTAAGTTCATATCTTAAGGTCATTATGGAGTAAGGAAAAATTTCATGCGCTGAGCAGTTTGTAAGTTGAGGTACCACTGTATTATTTTAATTTTCCTTAAAGAATTGAAAATAATAATGAAGAACTTTAAGTACTCTATATACCTTAATGAATGAATGACTGAGCAACAACCTATCTGGGCTAGAAAGACGTTCACCCGCAATTCTCAACAAAGTTTTTACATGCAACTTATATTTATGATTTAGCCAAATCAACTTATATTGTACAACCAAGTGTTGATGCTGGATTTCTATTTCTAAGATATTCATCTCTTTTACATGGCATGGTACAGTATTACAATTAACTGGGAGCTTATAAATCATAGAAATTTAATTTGGACCCCAATGAATTAAAAGTTACACATAGGTCATTTATAAGAAGCTATAATTATTCATTTAGCAATTAATTGAATCAGACATAATAAAACAGTTTTCTTAAAATATCCCTGAAACAGATATTTATCACTGGCCAATGATGTATTGCCTTCATTACCAAACATACACAGATCAACTTCATTTTTTAACATTTTTCTAAGCTAAACATAAACTTTTGCATTAATCATAGTCTTCCAACTCACCATCCTTGTCCTCATCCCTTTTCCTCTTAGCTTTGTTTCCCTCTACTTTAATATCCTTTTTGACAGCATTTGGGTCATCCTTTTTAAGTGGTCCATTCTTCTTGACCCAAAGCAATGCTTGTGACTACAAAAAAAATGATAAGCAATGCAATCTAAATTGTGAACCTAAATCAAAACACAGTCCAAGACACAAAAAATAATCATTTGTCATAAATCATAATCTGATACCAATAATGTACTCTGGTAAGTCAACCTTGTGGAACATGAAAACATGTTCATAAGGCAACCAAATACCAAAATACTATGAAAGTTGAAAATTTAATTCAAGAATATCCAGTAATAGAGAATCACACATAGAAAGATATTCATTGACAATTTTAGAGCTCTTCACTTCCATAATCTTTATTTCTTCCAAATTATCAAGCCTCCTTTGTTTTTGCAATGGAGAAATCACTTTCATGGCCAAAGGAATTTATATGATTGGCAAAGTACGAGGCCCTTTTTTCCTTATTTCTGTAGCACAACCTGTGTCCTTTTGCTCTAGTTGAATGTGGACAGTTTGATCTATTTGGAAAGATTCAAATACTGAACATCTAAGCTCGTAAACTACAAATAGCTCATTCCTAGACCATTTGTCTTTGGTAGTAGCAGTAGTATCATTAAAAGTACTTTGACAGTTGAGGTAACTTTGCATATAGGCTCCCACTGGGAATGGAACTGCAGCAAACACAAGAAAGTACCAGCGGTTTTAAGACAAAATACTATCTAAGATAGCTGCATTCAAACACTTCCTGGGACCTCTTTCATTGAAGTTGAATGCGTAGCCCACTTGTCTAATTGGAGCTTTTTTCTTTGGGTTAGGTAGCAATGATTTTAAAGTTGAATTCACATAACATGGCTGATTGAATTTTATTTTTAGATAGAAATTTTTATTATTTAGTAAAAATAAACCCAATTCAACTCACCATTGCTCGGTTCTTCTGAGTTTTATCAACTGCAAAATCCAAATCAACGGATCCATCAACACCTCTTCCCAATTTAGGAGAGACAAATACCTCTGAAAACTTCATATTTTTCATAACTTGGGAAGGTGACGCTTCTTTCTTTTTTTCTCCAGCACGCAAACTTTGCAGCACACTTTTACCTCTTGTAGGGACATCAGACTTTAACCTGAGAAAAAATAAACCATAATTTTATTTCCCATAAAAAGGGATATATTGCATATATTTCAGAGGTATCTAACTCATCCTTACACAGATTGAGAAGTACTAGCAGCAGCCATGGAGGTGCTAGGGGAAGAATAGGGGCTATCCATCAGCTTATTCAGTCTATCAACATCCTTCATTTTCACTGAAACACCTAGGTTTCCAGCTACTTGAGGCGAATGAATGAAATTGCTTTCAATTTTTGGGCTATCATTAAAGAAGTCTGTGAGCTTCTGCAGTCTTTGCTCATCTTTCTGCTTCAATTTTACACTCTTCTTAGAAGCTATAAAACTTTTGCCACCATAAAACACCTGGAAAAAGTTATAAATTATTACTTCACGTTTTCTGTATATCCATCAGCCAGATGGCATGATGGGTCCTAATATCTACACCATTAGCTATAGAAAGCTATGGAGATAGAATAAGTCTAACTAGGCTAAATGAGGAGTGAGGTAGTTGGCCTTTCTGCTTTACTCATGGAGCCAGAGTGGATGACGTTCACTTAGGAGCATTGCAATGAAAAACACTTTTCATAGCATCAATAAGGAATGTCCAAGGTGAAATTACTTCATATTAACCAAAAAATAACACATTCCCAGTCAACAACCAAATAAACACATCCTAGCTGATTTAAAAAACTCAAAGGAAATACAAGAAAAATAAGTCATGAAGGAGAAATTAATTATTTAAAAATGGCTAAGCATAGGTGATTACCTCATTCTTCCCCAGAACTTTGTTCTGCAGGTCATGCAGTTTTGCACTGGAAGGAGACTGCAGCTCAGATCTACCAGAAAACTTCTTATATTCCTTTTGTACATGGTAAACACAGTATTCACAGTTGCCTAGATTGACAAAAGCTGTGCACTTCTCTCCATTCTTCTTCCTTTAGGGGGTATTAAAATACATTTTTTTCAAACCAACAATGTGTTATAAAATGCTTCCAACATAGTGAGTAAGCAATTCTTAAGAAATAAGTACAAACTTTTCTAACTTTGCATTATCACTAAATTAGAAATGAAAATTGAGGTGGAGTTCTGAATTTCCCTGAAGAATACAATCAATTTTCTTTAATAAGGCACAGGCAGAAGTTCTTTACTGCAAAACGGAAGTAATGTTGAAAATAGCTACAGAACACCATATCATGCATGATGATATATTAAAGCTTTTAGTATTTTCCCATCTGAATAATAAACTGATATGATCTCACAGTAATAAATACTAGATAATAATTACAATACATATTCTATCAACATTTTTCTTACTTGAATGAATTTTAATCACAAGAAAATTGATGATATATGCCATGGCACATAAGTAAACAGAAAGATGAAAAGTATGCATAGCAACTCATGGGAGGAATTTTACTTGCAATGTAACACAGTCTCTTATTAGAAATCCTCATAAAAAGATAAGAATAAAAGCCCTTTTTCAACTTTTCATGATAATAAATAAGTATACTTACCATGATCTGCAATAACCAAAATCTTTTGATTTTCCAATTACCATGAGTTTTTGAGCATTATCAATTGACAGTGAAGCTATAGTTCCCGAATCTCTGAAAATTGTGGTTCAAAAATTTTTATATCATTTTTATAGAAAAATTTATCCCACGATTAAACTCACTGAAATGTTTTTACCTATTGTTTAATACGCTGGGATTCAAGATTCCTACCACAGTACCAAGAGATTCCTTCCAATGAGTTTTAAAGGCACCACTAAATAAAAATAGGGATACTTTTTTTAATCCTATCTTCAAGTCACTGAGTGTTATAATACAGTAATTTGAGCCCTAAAAAATGAAAATCAAAAATGAAAAAATGAAAATGAACAATGTTACTAAAAATTTACCATAACTTCAACAATCACCGTAACTTACTTACCTTTTGAGACTTCTGGACAGCAGATTTCTGCACTATTACACCAACTGTTACCCAATCTTGGTTCAAGTCTCCATTATTAATATGATTCTGAATGTACGACATCATCACTAACTTGCGTCCTTCTAATTTATTTTGAAATGCTGCTGAGGACACAACTGGATTACTGTAATAGAAATTGCGCAACTTCAACGTGATGTAATTATTTCTTCTGATCTGATGGAAAAAAGAATACATACACCACCCTTATCCCACATATAGGGTCCGAATTCAGACTTTCAACAGTGCTCTTCTTTGCAGCACTTTCCGGCGCAGCCAGTTGATTTTTCGCTTTCCATGACTTGCTAACACCTGTCGAACCTATGGTGGAAATTGCCAAACTGCTTTTTCTACTCTCCTCGACATGTTTCATGAAATCTTTCACACTTTTTCCAAATTCATTTAATTGTCGATCTTGAGAATATTTATTTTCTTCATCATCAGACGAATCAGTATCACCACTGTGAACGACACTTGGCAATTCTTCCTTAGAGAAGATATCTGTCAATTTTAAAGTCCTGACTGGTTTCTCTTCCTTCACCGATTCAGTCTTCTTCGATTTCTTTTCAGCCAGCTCAGAACTTCCAGCTTCCACATCTCTAGGGTTAGCTGAAAAAAAGAAATGACACCAGTTCCATAATCTTGAATAAAGCACTTAATAGTATTCAAATATCAAAACTAAAAACTAACCACTTTCCCCATCTTCACTTTCTTCCAAGAGTTTTCCGAGAATGTCCATATCATTATCGGAGTCATTGTTATTATCCATTTCTGTCAGCTAAAGCGTTAAAGTTGAGGGTTATTTCAATGATTTTCTATCATATTCATCATTTGTCACATGAAATGTGAGGCTAATAAGTTTTGTTTACATTACTTCGCTAAGTTAAAACCACATACCTTGTACTTGGGAAAATCTCGCTCTACGGACAAGAAAGGAAACTAACGAGAAAGCCTTAATGGGATTACAGTTATTAATGTATTCGAATTGCTTTACCCAAAGAAGCACTGCCAGTTTCATACATAAATGTAACACAAAAAAACACTAAACACAATTAAAAGGAACTCTCGTGCGCTGATTTGGCGCCAGGCAATCTTAGCTGTCGCCTTGAAGCAGTCAAAAGAAAGTTTTACAGAGGATCATAAACGAGCTATGCCCAAAGAAACCTCGCAACAAGGCAAATTATCGATTGAAATAAACAGAATGATTTTTTCGAGGATTTTCAAAGTAAGTTTAGGATGGATGAAATCAAAATCTTATAAAATTAGTACGACCATTTAAGAACGCGCCGATCGCGCCATTTATAAAACCTAAAGTTTGAGCGGTGGAACAACTGTGGTAAGATTTTTTTCTTCTATTAACTTGATTTTTTTAATTCTATGATCTATATATACACATAGGATTTCAAAGGTGCGATTGATAAAGATTTTTATTTTTCGTATACTATGAAATTGGGACTCAAATTCTCAATAAATAAACTCAAAAAATTTTGTAAACATTGGATTATTAAAACATTAACATCCTGAAAATGATCCTCTGCCTCTGTACTCTTCTGT
>KZ308163.1:1448889-1528072 GCA_000376725.2 Ladona fulva
AACAGATGGGGAAGTGAAATCTGCAGTCCGCAGATGGCTATACTCCCAACAAACAGACTTCTTCGAACAGGGCATATTGAAACTGGTACCACGATGGGAGAAATGTGTTGAGAAAATTGGTGACTATGTAGAAAAGTAGGTCAAAGATGTAAGTTAATTTGTGATTTTTTTTGGTTTTGGTACATATTAAACTTTTTGAGAAAAAAAATATTGTGCGTTACTTTCCAATCTACCCTCGTATTTAGAGAAAATAGTAGATATTTCAATATCATTATGGTAGATTTCTAAATATGTTAATATCAACAGTAGAGTTTCGATTAAAAGTTGTACGTCATCAGCAAGCACGAGATTTTCATCACGAAAGACATATTGGCCATGTGTGCAACAAATGATTCTTTAGCAAAATAACTGCAACAATATTTAGTTTTACTAACCCCCATGCTGCTTAGGGGCCATAAACATCCCCACAGCCCTGCTGTGAAGGGCCCAAAAGGGTAACTAGCATGGGCAGAGATTCAGGAGGGCTTCGTGTCTCAGAGAATATTTTTCTGCAAAAGCCTCGGAATATGGATATGATTCTATGAGAACACTGCCATCTCAAAAGGGTTAATTCTTTCTATTTTACCATATTCCTTAATTTTCTAAATCATAAAATGAATAGTAATCCAGAGAGGTAAAAAGAGGGAAATAATTCTATTTGGTAATGCTTCCAAGAGGAGTCAAGTATTAATATCTTGCTTAAACTTCTTTCTTATTGTATCCTCTCTGAGTATAATTCCAAACATGTATTCTGTTTACATTTGTAATGTTTTATCTACAACTATGAAGGCCTTTCTCAAGATATTTTCCTCAACATTAACTTTTCAACCAATGGGACAGTCTATCTTGAGATATCCAGCAAAACATATTAAACTGTTTATCAATAATACTATTATGCTCCTCTGAAAAATATCCACCCTGACTTTTAGTTGTATTTATATCATATATTTTCAAGTATAAACAGATGTGAAAGATTCTACTAATTCAGCCTAGACTTTGTGGTAGTTCTCCATCATAGAGAACAAGGAAAAGAACACTTCTACCATTACCACAAGATTTATCGCATGACCGTGGTTTTGACCCTATAGGTCATCATCACCTGATGTGAAAACCATGTTTGTGCAATAAAATATTGTGGTAATGGTAGCAGTGTTCTTTTCCTAATTCTTTTAAGTTGCGAAAGATTTAAAAGATCCCCTTACCACATACTGTAAGGCATCTTTCAGGGTATTAGTGTAGATGTAAATCATGAAGAGTATACACTTAAACCCACGTAATCCACTCTCCTGGGTTTGGCTCCCAGTTATGCTGATGTTTTCTATAACTGTTTATCTTTGACTCATTAGATGCCTGCCTACAGTAAAGTAAAAACCTCTTACCAAAGAAAATGTCCTTATCCTTGCATAGTATTTCTGCCTCTTGTGTCTTAACCAATTTACGTATGGAATTATTTCTTCTCAGATAAAATTAAATAGTATGATATTTAATTTAAGAAAAAAGATGAAAGACACATTGTGAACAGCATGGACAGAATATTGTAAAAATGTGAGTTTTGTTGCAAAATGATACACTTCAAGGCTGCCGTTGACAAAATAACAGTTGATTAGTGAGATACTGCTGTATATATGTTTCACTTATTGCACGTATTTCTTTTGCATTATTACTTATAATCGTTAATAATTTGGGTCACTTTGAAAACAATTAGAAGTTCTTGGTAAAAAAGTTATATTTATTAATGTATTTAATGAAAATATGATTATTTCAGGTCTTCAAATTCAGAATGCTGTTACATAATCATGTAAAAGTAAATACTATTATATTTGATTAATTATATGGTGAAATAAGTTCACCAATGGAAGTAATTCCTAGTAAACATGAATTAAATTATTTTTGTATTAGGATTACTCTACAGAAATCGGAAATATTTAACTCTTACAGTTTTGGTCAAATAATGCAGTGGGCGTTACTTTGCATGGCTAAATTTTTAAGAATACCAAGCGAACAAAGGAATATTATTAGTTTTATTGCCATGTGTAATTCAACATTTTTTAAATAAACTGCGTTACTTACGGTAAAAATCATGAGAGGATATCAAGTATGTACAATCCACAGAGAAGAAATAAATTATAAGTCTTAATACATTATTTACAAAAAGGGCAATTATTTGTATAGTTACATTAAACAAAATTAATAACTTTGCTAAAAGTAAAAAGTAACACATTTCCAAAAATAATTTCATTATGCCCCCAAATGTATTGGGAAAAAAGTGAGATTTAAACAATAAGAGAAAAATATTATGTGACTGCGCCCAGCTGGTGAATTACTAGCGTAAATGCGATCGCAGGTATAAAAAATTTGAATGCTAATTTTCTCCGTAAGTGTAAAAAAGTGGAGATGCCGGGGATCGAACCCGGGACCTTTCACATGCAAAGCGAACGCTCTACCACTGAGCTACATCCCCAGCAAGAAATTGAAGAGCTAAAATGTAAATTTAAAGCAAAATACATTTATATCATCTAAACATTTTTTGTTATTATAACTTAATGTAATGCTTAAGAAATTCCTCCCAAGCTACGGAGCTGAAACTAAGAATTTACGAAAAAGAACAACCCTATGTCGTTTAAACTTTCATATGGCTTCATTTCCTGTCGTCTGCGGTCCTCCATAATATATAGCCCTTTAACAAAGAGTTAAATGTATATGAATTGCTTTTATTGGTCATTATTTGTAATTACGCAATCTATTTGAGCTAAAACGCAAAGTACTTCTTCCTGCTTCCAATTTATGACGGGATGACGCCCACTGTGCACATTCCTCAGTGCACTCTAGCGGTCGAAGTAGGTACTGATTCGATATCCCAAGAGCGCGAGCTCATGTAAATTTAAACTTAAATTTAGATCAGAGTCGGAAACCTATGACCCCCGGGTTACCCATTTGATAATTTCAAGAGACCCACTCGAGTTCCATAATTAAGAGAAGATTCTTATAACGATAATGACAGCGACGAAAATGGAATTGCACAACGCAGGTATAACCGAGTGAGTGCGATGGTAATGCATGAACGAATATTCAGAAAACAGGGATAATTCAAACTTTCTCTTCAATTTCTTATGACTTTCATACTTTCTTCGTAGAGAGATGCAAATAACGAACTGCCGTTTGAGAAGCAACGAATTTCGTAAAGAATATAAACGAACAATTTATTACCATAAAATTACTATGTTCAATCTTCACTTGGTGGAATACAGTAGAAACCATCTTAAATGAAACACTTCGTAACTTCCACAATATATTTTCCGTTCGACCGGTTTCGTCACCTGAAGATGTCAACACGTTGGCAAAACCGGTCGAACGCAAAATATATTGTGGAAGTTACGAAGTGTCTCATTTAAGATAATTTATTACCATTTGCGCACATATTACGTTATTTTCATTCGGTTCATTACTCCCTTGAGAGTTTCCTTCGAATTTTTTTAGCAGCGATATTTTCATTGTAGTCATATTTCTGCTGGTACAGGAAAAGTTACTACCCAAGTCCTGCTTTCTATAGAAAGCGAAGATTTTCATTTTGGAGAATTCTACAAATTCGTGCACGGATAATCCGCCCACGGATAAGCGGGAGTTAATTGTATGCACCATTGACCCGAAAAGTCTTCCTAATAGTCACTTTTTTGGTGATTTTGGCCCACAGCCGAAAATGGTTGCCGACGCCTGACGTAGATCAAAACGCTATTTAGTAGTTATAATTTTGTTTCGAATCATCCTTATTGAATTGGACTTAATACTCTCTTATATAAATCGATTCTTCAAAATGCATGCTATCAGGAATTACTTGTGTACTTACTGTGTATTAAATTTTGTAACGCTACATTTTGCTTTTCTTATAAGATATAACTCACATGAGTCCCTTTATAATAAAGATTTTAATCAATTCCGACTTCAGGAATTTCATTTTAATCGATTTCATATTCAGTCATCCCTGGTTATGTCGTTATGTGCGCTAGAAGAATTTAATTTTACTTTTTAAAGAAACATAATTTTTTAGATCGTTTACTATACAATGTGAAAACATTTCATTTCTACAATCGAGCCAAAAACAACCCCGAAAAAGTATATTACTTTTCACGATGATATGCCATTTGAAAATATTTCAACACAATCTTCCGAAAAAAGTAAACTGCACCGATAATTACTGCTGATTGGTAAGTTTTTCAGAGGATATTGTCTCATGAAAGTCATCATATATCTACTCGATGAAATACTCTTGCTTTAGCTGTATCACCATGAATTGGAAATACACGCATTCCATGCATAATTAAATCCTTTGGAGTAGTGAGGTGTTCTATGAATTTGGAACTGCAAAAACGAAGCACAATATTTGAGCATTTAATTCTTACTTGCGATCACTTTTTCAGGATAGAGGGAAACTTATTTGAAATCTCGGATCATTTAATGTTTTATTACTTATCCCGGCCCCAATTAAGACACAAACACACCATTACATACATGGCGGAAAATATTATTGCTGCCTAAATATTTATGCTTGCTCCTGTAACTTGGTTACTGCTCGTTGTTCGTTCAATACCAACATGAGTTTACAAAATCACTCCGTCGTTAAAATATAGCGATTAGAAGCTTCCTAAAAGTCGTATGTACAAGTAAGATTTTCTTAGGGATACATACAGTGGCTGTTCTCACTATGGAATAAATATAAAATTACAGTAATCGTGATTGCAATCGATGTGCCTATCCTTGAGGCGTTTTTACAAGTTTACGCAAGCCGTTCGATTACTAATGGTCGTATCAGAACGTTCATAGAGAATACGAAGCATCCGAGGATAATTTATTCTTGACTCAATCTTCCTTACTGCGATTTAGAACACTTTTAGTGGCGTCTTAATCGTCTCCATATTTGGACAGCTCATACGTGCCATCATGATTTGATTGAGCCTTCAAACGTATAGCTTGAATCTCCTTCAACAAACCTTTTATAGTCCCTAGAAAGACATTCAGAACAACCATTATTACTGTAAAAGGGAAAAAACTTGCTCCAGGTGAGGCTCGAACTCACAACCCCGGCATAGCTCGGACACTGTCATATAAGTACCGTGCGCTAACCAATTGCGCCACTGGAGCTTAGATAAATTCAGGATAAAAAATTTTAATCAAAGGTAGGGAAGGAAATTGTAATTTTTATGAGGATAAAAAGAGAAAGAGATGTGCCACAGCAAAATAATCAAAATATATGTTTGAAATATCTCTGGTTAAAAACGTAGGAGGGCTGCTGTCGATAAACTGGTGGTTAAAGAAGACAGAAACCGAAGGCTCAGGAATTGTGTCTAAATCCATTCAAGAAAGGATTTTCGACAAACAACCGCATGCTGATGAAGTAAATACCGTGTCCTTGCCAAATCACAAAGATTGTCTCGCTTTTTCCCCCAATTCATAAAATTCGCCGATTTGCAATATTTATACTAATAAATTCAATTCGTTGGCGTAAGGAAATATTAGTTCACCGGCATGGGTAATGCTCACAAGTAACGCTCTCTTGACTCTCTTGGCAGTCATGAAATCGTTCGACCAAACCGTTAAGAATGCGGAATTTTAGCGGAAGGTGGATTGGTCGAAAGCATGGAAGGGCTACGTTCAACAAACTCACTTTTTTAATCGCATTTATGTACAGTTTAGTGGAGTTAATCGACGTTGTCATTTGTTTATCTTTCATTTATATGATCCTCTATAGAAAGGCACAGTGTTCTAATTCGTGTTAATTAATTACTGATTAATACTGAAACACACAGTGTTCTAATTCGTGTTAATTAATTACTGATTTTAAATAAATAAAAGAGTGATTGAATCCTATGACCATCGGCTCGAGATAAAGCACACAAAGGATGGCCAACCTATAGCGCAAACAACAACAAAAGTAGCGCATTACATAATATTAAGCAGTATATTGAATCCAGACAATAAATTAATAGTAAAATTGTATACACGTGTTTACATGGGCTCCCAGATAGCCAAGTGGGCAACGCGTTCTGCTTCCGTGAAAGCGTTCCCGGGTTCGATGGGAGGGCCTACGTGCGAAATGACCTCAGCTGTCGAAGCACTATTAACTGCTCGTTAAAAACTTTTAAAATAAACTTTTTTACTACGTATTTACACACAAATACACATTCCTACACACGTTACATTATCTACTACTGACTTGTAATGACCGCATTTACTAATGCTTATTACTATAGTTTATGGAATATTATTGTGGTTGGCGTGGCGCATTTCAATCATAGACGCTTGAGTTATAAAAAGTTAACCTGTTGAACACTTCTAGACTAAACGATGTGACAGTAGATTTGAAATAATCCTACGAATTGAATCTTTTATACTTTAAATCAAAATATAATTTTAAATGAAATTTACCCATTATTATTGTAATCGACACAGCCAATTTTTTGATGCTATGAAGACCCGCGGTAAAAAAAGGTGCTCCCTATAGTGAATAGAATACGTCTTTCTTTAGTGCGAGATTGAGACTCTCCTCTTACATCTAACCATTTGTCATTTTAAAATTGGATAAAGATAGAGAAATAATAGCCAGAAAAATAAAATAATACAATTAATTTAGAAATGTAAGGCTTTCAGGTTATGCTTTATGTATCTAGCTATAGACGCTTTTCTATCTGTAAAATACATGAAACTAATTTTACAGTCTCCTGTATTGGTTTGAGGGTTAAATTTTCATTCCGGTTACGGAAAACAGCACCCATGACCTGTAGACGAGAGTACTAGTAGGAGACTGTGGTATCGTATACATTTTTACGATCGCAGAAATGATAGGAGTATTAAACGGAATTAAGCGTGAAATAGCTGTTTTGACCTTTGTGTCAAAGCACCTCCCCGATTAGTTTCAGTAATGCAACTCACACTCATCACATAAGGAAGAAAACATGGCGTGAAAAATTCAACAAAATTACCGTAACTGCACCAGGAAAGTTTCTTGTAAACAGATGTGCTATAATCTATATCGTAAAGAATAACTTCCGTTTCTGAAGACGTCATAAGTAGTTAGCGAAACGAGAAAATAGTTTTAATCGATTTCATAGATAATAGAAATCGAAGGATGTATCTGATTTTAGTGCCTGCGTTTAATCTAAAAGTCTTGCATAATTATATTGACGAACAAGGATCATCAACATTCTCTAAAGATATCAGACTCTAAGCTGATTGTTTCAGTTGAACAAGTCCACCAAAACTACCGAAGCTAAAGCTAAGCCCCTATCGAAACACTTCGAGAGAGGATTAGGCTTATGATGAGGAGTGAGGTAGTTTACCTTTCTTTCTGAGCCAAAATGCTGCACAAGGAAACAGACCCCACTTTTTTAATTACTGACTATTTTTATTATTGACCGACGGCTGTCTCTGTCTCTCCGATCCTGCTAAGGAATCTATTCGGTAAGAAGTGACCAGGATGAGAGTTATTCAGTCATCTCGTACTGCTGAAATTTAATTTTATCACAGTCACGAACGAGACTGACAATGAGACTAAAGTAGAAGAAAGATACGTTTCTCTCTATTCTGTACCACAAGAAAAATATTCATTCTAAAAATGTGGCAGCAACAACGGTATCACCTTTAATTTTTTAAATTCTCTTTTTTCTTCGGGTCTTTACACGGTTCCAGTGGCGCAATTGGTTAGCGCACGGTACTTATACGACAGTGTCCGAGCTATGCCGGGGTTGTGATTTCGAGCCTCACCTGGAGCAGGTTTTTGCCGATTAAGATGTTGTTCCTAATGTCCTCGTAGCTAGAAGTAGTTTTAATTTCAACGATGAAATGAGAGCGGCTATTTTTGCGAGATTTTATTTCACCTGTAGATATTAAGTTCTGCTATTCAATAAAGACATAAGACTGTAAGCGGTCATACAAATGTAGAACAAATTCCATGATTTCGTTGACTCCCAATTTTTGGCATCGTTGAAATCAATATTAATCCATCCTGCAGCCGGTAAAATTATCAGGGTTGTTCAATAAGTTTTCTCGTTCGATAAGAAAAACACGATTTAATGGTTTGAAATACATTTTATTATTCGATATAATCTCCCTGAACTTCAATACACTTGTTCCAGTGATCTTCTATTTTATGGATTCCATCCCTAGTAATATCCAATTTGGTATTGTTTGCGGATGCCAAAGGGCATACAAAATCTGGGAAATTTTGAAACATTTTCCAGCTGTTATCTTCCAGTAGCTCCAGTGGCGCAATTGGTTAGCGCACGGTACTTATATGACAGTGTCCGAGCAATGCCGGGGTTGTGAGTTCGAGCCTCACCTGGAGCATTTTTTTGCCTGTTTAAGTAATAGTCTGAAAGGGTTCCTTCCGAGATAATTCAAGCGAAAGAATGGAAAAGGCAGCCGAAACAAGGTTCAAGTGCAAATTTTGACTGTCCAAATAAGATATCTCGGAAAAAGAAGCTTTAGGTCAAATCATTCACTAGGTACTTCATAATTTCATATTTATAAAGCTTCTGAAAAGGGAAGTTTAAAAGTTAAACGCTTTAAATAAAGTGATGACAAAATCTGAATGATGTTCGACGATATGGATTGTTTCTATTGCGTCATACCTAGAACTAGTCATCTACGTCCTAAAAAATGGGCAAAGTGTTGACTTTTTTATTGCGGCTACTTTTTAATGGAAACAACAACGTCAGTTAACAACTTATGCTGAAGTACGCGTAAATACTAAAAATTCGTTAATTTCCAATCACAAAAATTTCATTCATAAACAAAGTATAAGATCGTGTCTTCCTAGACGAACGCAAATTTAGGGTAAATACAGGTAGACTGCTCAGACATTTATTACATATACGCACCAGTTTCATTTACTACCATAAGGAGAACAACTTTGGGACTAATACTCTCTAGAAAACGTTCCTGGCGTTTATTTCGTTAGGGATACGATGAATTTATGTGCGACATGTCCATGTAAAACGAATCGAGTCTTGATAGCGTTCATGTCACGACATTTGATCATCACAGTTTTGTGATTGGAGAAACCACTATCGGTCTATCGATCTGGAAATTAACTCACAGTGATTCACAATATATTCATTCGCCGGATGTATGGGGTCTCAAAAAAAAAACGATATAGAAACAACGGGAGATTGAGACGAAAATTGATAGAAACCCGTGGACGTCTGGAAGCATTATAGGTCAGGTGAAATATCCTTTTCCCTCAGAGAGAAAATTGAAAGTAGTTAAATATAATATGTCCGAGCTCAACTTTATGGATTGGATCCATACTAAAGAAATAGAAGAACTTTGTACTTTCCTCATAATACAATAACATTCTGGAAGTAATTGGAAAAGTAATTGGTTATTTATTAGAAATAAGTTATTTTATTCCTTTAGCACTACTCGTAGTACATACCTCCGAGTTAAAGGGATCATAATTTTTATATTATAGCTGTTCTTTTTTATCGCAACTCTATTCCCCATATATAGCAATACAAGATGCCAATTTCCTTAAATTTTCGAGGTCGCAATCCACTTTCTATTGGCCCAGCTATTGCCAATGGTAGATCATCATCATTTCCTCAGGCAAATATTTTGCGATAGCTTGCGTCGATATGAGTATCTTTTGGGTGACCCAGTAACAAAAGAACCTCTACGCAACCTCAAAGGCATCAATCACCTGCCGAACACCACCCGGCCCGCTTCATCCCGAATCAATTTTTATCTTCGCAAAGGATGACGCTATTTAAACTGGCTTAAATCAATTTCCCTCGGGCTTGTATTCCCACAAGGAGATCTCCACTCATGCAAAAAAAATATTCAGTAATACCTGAAAATGGGAAATATCCCCTTGGATTTTTTTCTGCACGAAAGTAACCTTTTAGTCCGAAACGATATCTCAGGGCCGATTAAGCTCCATTAACGTCAATCTCTTGAAAGAATCGCCTCCTTTTTCACGGCTACATCTTATGCGGACCCGAGGACGGACAAATAACGGTTCGAAAGAAAATGCATCAATATTTGGCACCGACGTGCAATCATTCCCCGTTACCTGCCAAAGTTTTTTTCATTCTCGTGGAATAAAAGGGAACGTCTATTGTTGAATTGATCCGCAGAGATGACTCTCACATTTTCCTACGCGTGAGCTATCGAGATTTTATTGAATAGTTCGATAGAATCCTTTGGATGACTGATGCGTCTAATATCTATTGAATCGTTCACGGATGTTTTTATCTTGGCTCGGAGTCCTGTTTATCCCTTTGTCTATCTCTTAACGCGAAAACTTACATTAGTGTGAAAGAGAAAGGGCAAGGAAGCAAGCCTTTCGCTTAGTTACGCTACGCATAGTTAATGCTAAGTTTTCTTTGTCAGCGTTGATAGTCTGAAGGAGATTATGAGAATATTACGTGATTTATTATCTTTACTCCATTCTTGAACTTTTTCGTGAAAACAAAGAAAATTGATTTTAGGTGCACGGATATTAGGGAAGCGAAAATTAATGTTCTGTTAGTCATGCTGTACTCTTTCCTCATCCTAAGCCATATTGATTATTTAAATGCAATTATTGGAGTGTTTCACTATATCATGAAGTAGATTAAAATTTTATCGATTCTGCCCTTACTAATTATCTTGTTTACGGAAGGCCTTATAAATGTTATTCAAATGGATATATCGACGCCACGTTCCACTGTGAGCTAGAGGCGAAAAGCTGAAATAGAGGCCAGAAATGGCAGATTTAAGTTCGAGTTTTTAAAGTTCGCACTGTAATTCATGAAAGACCATTTAATATAATAATGTGAGTCGTTTATCAATAACTGTAGGTGTTGAAAAGGTACAAGTTGTCAAATCTGAAAAATTTTTCATGAGAAGATGAGTACCAATTTTTCAAAGGAACATAAAAATTCGATGCAATATAGTAGCTATTCGGGATAGTTACTGGAGAAAATGACGATGTGTTATTAAGAAATGATTCTTTATCTTTAGATTCGTAATAACTTTATTGCTCAAAGCAGAGGTTTAACCCCTTTAGGCAACAAAATGGCGAACATCTTTTTCGGCCAAACTTGGTGAAAAATTAAGGAAAACAGTTGTTAAAAAGGAGCCAAACTATCTAGTATCCTATACCACGGCGTTATTTAGGATTTCTAGATTTATAATCTCAAGAAAATGTTTCGATTAATGAGTTACCCTGGGATAGTGTACTTTCCGTAACCATGAATATACGTATAGTGTATGGGACCCGGTCGATAAGTGTTGTATTCGGAAATTAGAAAAGGTGCAGCGAAAGGCGATACGTTTTGTGAAAAATTGCTACGATAAATCAGTGAGCGTTTCACAGATACTTCGGGACGCAGGATGGGAATCCTTAGAAATTAGAAGATTTAATCATTAATATTAAACATTATTGTTTATTTAAACATTAGAATATTTAATGATTAATTTACTGGATAAGTTCTGAGAGAGCACGTTCAGAGATGATGTAGCCGATATAATGCTTTCACCATATTACATAGGCCGTTCCGATACTGGGAGAAAGATCAGGGAAATAAATGCTAGAACGAATCTATTCAAGCACTCATTTTTTCCGAGAACGATACGCGATAGTAATCGATTAGGGAAATAGAGTCATGGTCCATGCACCCCCTGCCACACGCCGAAAGGCGGCTTGCAGGGTGCTTATATAGACGAAGTGGAAATTCTTCAGTAGCTTGGCGAAGTACTGCTCAGCGCCATAGACATTTCGAATACAGCTGCGCTGCATTTTCGGCAATCTTATATAAAATATTTAGCCTTTATCATGTTATATTCTTGCTGTTAAGGCTAAAATCTCATTCCTCTCTCTCTCTCTCTGGAGTGTACAAGGACCTTTTTCACCCCAAATATAAGGGGAGATAAAGCTGCAATTCAGAGAAATGAATCATTTTATTGATAATTATTAGCCATTTCAAGCGTTTTTATAGGTTTTAGGTTTATAGCTCATAGGTTTGCTCTTCCTTTTATATAATCACTTGGAAATATATGCTGCAGAAGTTTTAATAGTAAGAGGCCCTAAGACAGCCAATATTATAATTTAATCCCTGTTTATAATGGGATGAATATCTATAAACTGATATCTATGCCTATCTAACACACCCAATACATATTTATATTTGATTAATATAGTCATACTTTCATTTTTGCCAATCTCGGTTGCGTGGTGGTTAGCCTGCTAGCATAGCAATGCCACAATTGTCCTAAATAAATTCGCGATGGTTATTATCATTATCAATATTTATAACCTTCTGCTGATTAATTCCACAGAGAGCGTTTTATTTCTACTTTCGTCATTTTGAGTTACCTCTATTTGGACCACATAACTCCATTAATGGTCCATATGGCCATATGACTCTGTTAATATGCTAAGACTATATAAGGAATAAACCGCAGATTCCCCCTATGTTTCCACTTAAAATTCATTACCACTCCCCTATTCATTCCACTTCACTTTCATTAATATAGGAGTTAGCTACGTGTGAACTCAGCTCACTATGGTCATGCAAACATATTCCGTTACGCACATAAGAAGCCTGTTTTTATGATCGTAGTTAATTAGTTGTTTACCTTTAGAACCAATAATGAGCCGCCAATAGAAGGCACTTTTTCAATGTCCAACCATCAGGATCAAAAGGGAGACTGCGAAAATTGAAAACCGCCAATCTTCAAGGAAACTGTGGCGGAGCTCGCAAGCGGGTAATCAACTTGGTGAAAAATGCAATCTGCTTGCGGGAGAAATTTGACGGTAAATAACTCTAAAACAACAAAAAGTCAATCTACTCCTACCTGCGGTTGTTACTCGATGTAAGCAAAGATTTGAAAGCAATCAGTACCCGGATGCCCAAGTTACCGTAGGGTGTGCCAACAATAATGCTTTGTGGAGGAAGACCTTGAAGAAAAGTGGCAGAGACCTCCAAAAGCCTTTGGATGCATCTTTTTCCCTTACTCTTAATATGATTTTCACGTAGGCGTTTCCGCAATCGAGGATTTTCGCTTCCTTCCTTTCGTTGCAGGGAGATGAGAGATTGGCGTGAAAGTGTCAGGTGAAGAATAATTTTCATAACAACCGCCTCATCCGGATGGCAAGGCCAAAGGCAGCCCCCGAGCGCCTCGTCATCGGCGTCCTTAACAAAAAATGAGGGCGAGATTCTACGCTCTAAGGCCTTATGGGATTGGAGAACCTTCGCAGCCTCTCATCCCACAATCATGTATTACGAATTCGATTTTAACCCTTTCTAGATTGTGGCTCCATCAAGATCCTGATTGCATCCATTTAACTCTCTCAAACCTCCAAAATTTAAGCTGTCATTTGCTTCGAAGGATGTAATCATAGGCAGGACTGGCGAATGGGTCTACCGGGACCGGGATAGCAATTCTTCTTGGATGGGGATGATACCATAGCTTACATCACAAGTAGGCATAGATAAAAGAGAATGTACTGTATATATTTTTAATTTTTATCTCTATGTGCTAGTGTATTCCATCCTTCAGAAATCTGGTTATACGTCGATCAAGAATTTTTAGGACAAAGTAAACCGACGGATCCCGAAATAGACTAGGCTCCCACGCTTACATTTGCACTGTAAGACCAACCTCTAGATCCAAATTGTATAGACGCTTTAATATTATTGTTACTATCCTATTTCCGCTAAAATCGCGAGAATAAATTGTCATTTAAAAATTATTTTCTGCTGGGTCAGCAGGGCCGGCCGTCTACCAAAAGTGAGTCCGGGTGCAAACACCTACTTGGTTCTCTTCTCTGTGGAAGTATTTTTAAGTGTTTTGAAGGCAGAGGTCATTTCGCACATATGGGCCACCGGGAATCGAACCCGGGACAGCTTTCACCCAAAAAAGGCGAACGCGCTACCCACTTGGCTATCCGGGAGCCACTCCTCCGCTTCCTCTGAGTCTGTCACGAGTAAGTTTGTATAAAAAAAGAAAAATTCCGAACGTCACAAAATTTTTACGAGCATACTGTTTGCCTCCTGAAAAATAAACAGTTACCATCATAAATTTGTGCCCCCTGAAATTCGGGGCCCGGATGTCAGATGTTCTCTTCTTTGCAGGCCCTGACTAAAAGGAAACGTAAATTAAATTAACGACGACGTTAATTAAATTAATAACGACAATGCACGTTATGTCGAAAAAGCTGATCGACTTTGTCTTTAACATCAGATATAAAATCAACAAATTACGTTTTCAATTCTTGTCTCGAAACAATAAGAAGGTAAGTTGGAATCAAAACCAATGTCGTTAATCGAAGATCAGTGTGCCATCACCCGAAATCACAGTGGAAAGTTTGAGAGTTCACCAAATTTTTTCCTACGCTTCTTAGGTCATTCTGCCTTCAGAGAGATCTTAAGCTGCTATTGATCCAACCCATGAGCGTCTCTTTCGTCCTATTAACACAGTACTTCTCGGATCATTCACCTTCACGTCGTCAGAATCTATGTTTTGGTGATGTAAAGGAGGCCTTCTATGAGAAAATGAGAAAAAAAGAAATAACTACTTACTGATCTAATTATTGTTTTAAATGTGAAGCTTTCGGATGCAACTAGTTTTATGCCGATGATGCCGATTTTATTTTGGAAGCGAATCAACTAAAAATACGCATACTTCTCGAAAATTCCGTTTTCGGTAATGAAATTCCCAATGGAATACCAATCTATTGGCTCAGCATATAGGAGTACGCTGGAGATTTGAGTTGACAATGTTAAACTTACTTCATAGAGAAGAATCAATGGACATCGCAAAATTATGTTTACGAACCACACAAAACAATCGAGAAATATTTGAGCCATTCTAAGAAACTTACGCGATTCAATTGAATTTTAAATTTAGTTGTCAGAAATTCAACTATTTCGCCTTAAAAATCTCTTAATTTTTACAAGCCTTACAAACTCTCTAATTTGCGATCGCAAATGTTTCGCGCATTATTTTGCGTTAAACCTATTATCTGCAAACGAAAGTTAATGGAAGAAGCTAGATTAGATTATATTGGGAATAACAAGGAACTGCTTGAGGATATGAAGGGACTCTACATTTTTATATGGTAATTCCTCCCACAACGCCGTTTTTCCACGCAAGAAATCCCTTCCAAGATTACTTAGAGAATAAACCTGGAGTCATCATAATCGAAGTACAGGAATGAATTAAAAATATAACTGATAAAAATTCGCAAGAAATTGGTCGAAATATTTGAACTTCACATTTTTTTCAACTGCTTTGTTTCAAAGTTGGGGCTAAAATTTCCGTGGCTCCAGTGGCGCAATTGGTTAGCGCACGGTACTTATACGACAGTGTCCGAGCTATGCCGGGGTTGTGAGTTCGAGCCTCACCTGGAGCACTTTTTTATTTTTCAAAATATGAGGTGCATAAGCTAAGAGATTTAATTTACTTTGCTTAATTTAAATTTGTTCTGTCACCATAGTTGCAAATGGGTCTTCTCTAATAACACTGATATATTAATAGTTTTTGCTTAAGTCATTCCTTTTAGCGGAATATTTCTATAACGTGCAAGAAATTTGTCGAAAGATTTGAACTTCACATATTCTCAATCATATTGTATCAAAATTCGGCCCAAAATGTTCGTGTTTCGCAACCTTTCATTTTTCAATACGCAAAAATGTTTGCAATCTTGATATGCACCTTTTCATTCTTCGATTTTAAAGCTTGTAAGGGATCGGACCGTTGCGACAAATTTAATTTTCATGATTCTCTGCTATTTTTAGAGATTCTTTCCATAACCATTCCATAGTGAATCAATGCAACAACACTTCTCTTCAAATTGAAATCAAATTGAAAGGTAATCTGACCGTCGCGACAAATTTAATTTTCGTGATTCCCTGTTATTTTTAGAGATTCGTTCCATAACCATTCCATAATGAATCAATGCAACAACACTTCTCTTCAAATTGAAATTCACGAGAATCTAAAAATCTCTCGCATAAAAACACGCACATTTCTGCAATCTCATGAAATTCTTTGACATTTATTTCTCGATTATGTGAATTATTTTATTTCATCGATAATTTAAATTTATGAACCTCAAAATATTTTCTGTTTTTCAATGGTACTAAACATTTTTAAGAAGAGATTTTATTAAATGAAACAAAGATAGGTTGTTTAGCAATAAAATTAAGTAGATAAAACACAAAATCAACATATGTACTATTGGTAGTTACGTCTTATGGGTCTCTATTGCTCAAATAATCTACACAGAGGAAATTAATTGCTTGTTGATTAACTAGGTAAGGTAAAAGTGGTTACTAAAATTACCCAATCATCTAAATGAAATTAATCTTTCTCTTTGAAATTTTAATCAAATATTAAAAATTATCTAATCTAAGAAACAAAATTGCACGTAATCAGAGCTTGTCCATTTCACCGAATATTATGAAATGTTAGCCAGTCAAGAATATCTCTTCGTTAATCAAGAGTACAATTTTGCTCGTGATTGAGTGATGATATATGATTCGTCATGTTCTTTGAGAAAATATAAATCTCACAAAACCTTTCAGAATCATAAACGATGAAAATGTCTATTGGTATGACCTTAGCTACTTTGATTCTTCATACATCCAAGCGTGAATTAAAAGAATAAATAGCAATAAATGCCTCATTCCCCAATCAGACCTTTTCTAACTCTCTTATAAGCATAACTCCTTATTAAGTAAAGATCGATCATTTATGTTACGGAAGTTAAGGAATGAAAAGTCAAGCATATAACATTCAAGGAATAAGATCCTACTTGGAACTGAAAGGGATAGTTGAGGATGGAAAATTGATTATACAAAACGACTTTGTTCTGGAAAATAGAATCAAGATTGCTTGGCCATTGTGAGCATTGGCCGTCATGATTTGAACCGTAGCAAATGAGAAGCGAAATGTTCGAAGGGAAACCATTATAGAGGTTTCTTTATTTTCTGCTTGACTCCCTCTATCATATAACTTCACAGTTCTTCATAAATTGCACATGGAAGTGTTAAACCAAAGGTTATAATTTAAAGACGGTCTTGTGATGACACACTCCTTAGCAGGAGATAGAACATGATGCTTGGAATGAAGCCCAATGAAACATCTGCATTTACTTTTAAAAAATGTGAAGTCCTTGCTTTCCCAAAGCGTTGGAGTTTAAGATCGAAGGAATTCATTCGAGATCAAGGTTGTCGATCACTTTATATTTCTCATATTCATCATGAAGGAATCATACGCACTATCGATTAAAGGTTAACAGAGAGATGCAGTAAGGAAAGGAGTTTTGTCTCGCAGGCGTAACGTTTGCGAAGTAATAAATATATCAGTTTTGCAATTAATTCAGTTAGCTGATATTGCTAAACCTTTTTATATAATTTGTAATAGAATTGTTTCAAGTGCATCTATAAGTATGTAATTTCGCGCATATAGGCCCCAACCGGGAGTTGATCCCGGGAGCGCTTCCACCGAAGGTGAACTCGCAACCCAGATGGCTCTCCGGGAGTCATATAGATTATTTGAACTAATCTATTTTCATTAAATGAAAAGGATAAAGGAGTAATTCCTTATGCATAAATTAAATTAAGATGACAGACAGATTGGATTAAAACATGAATACGATGTACACATTGATTTATGTATACTATACATATTTACGAGGACATTAAGGACATATTCTTTCTATTACTTACTACAATGTCTACGAATATTATTTTTCATAGGCTTGCTCCAGTAACATTCAAGTAGTGACTCACTTTATTTTCTTAATGAATGCTGAATGAATTCGTTCGATTTCTCTGCCTGAATTATAGTTTTCTATTGTTATATTGGAATAATTTATTTAAATATTGTTATCAGAAAATTGAAGTCAACTAAACTTGCATTGCATAAACAGTGCAATCAAGCATGTGAATCACGCGCTTATCATCGCTTATCAACAAAGAATCACTTAATAATTTGTGTAATACTTAATGGAAATCGCTACTATAAAATGATCTTAAATGTGAGCTCAAAAGATGATTCATGCAGACATTCTTTTTATGAGTAGAAAAGGAATTTTGTACAAATTCTCCCATACCAATTCTTATGATATTTTATTCAATATAATATCAATTTTAGTGAGTTATCTTGAATTTAATAAAAGATATCTCTCTACAATCTAGAGCACAACAATTCATTTAGTAAATAACTTATGCCATTATTCCAATCTTGACATTCTTATATATCACTGATTGAATTTTTCCTCTTTGCATACGAACAAGTAGAAAAATCAACTTTAAAATATCGTAATTTGATTTAACCGTTCTTAAAGTTGGAATTTACTTATATTTTCTGCGTTTTAGCTTGATTATTAAAGTCAGCGGATTTTTACGTAACTCCAAATATTCTCTCGCCGAGAATACAGGCGATAACTGGATTGTCCAGAAAATCGAAAGAAGTTATAGAGTCGGGAAGTGGAAAAAAGGGAATTTGATAAAGTCCAGTAAGATATTTTGTAATGGATGGAGCATATTTCAGCCCTTTAATATTTTATAAAGTTCTTAATGATTCTTGAACGAATAGTTCACGCAAAATGCTCGTTATAGAATTTTTTTATTAAGGTGTTTAGTAAAAAAGGTGCACATTTATCCGAACTTCCTCACCGTTTCAAATAGAAATCAATTAGAAGTGGAAGTAGATACCGCCCGGATTAATCCCTTTCTAAAATCGTCCCAAATTTGCCGCGTTTTCCCTTCAGCTTTATTTATACATTAATTGATCACAGAGGACTATCAAGTTTGAGGTTTGGTCGCTCTTTCTTACTCGAAAAGTGCCGAAAATGAGAGGAAATGAAGTGATGGGTACAAAACTGGAAAAAATCATGGATTCCACTTTAAACTTGCCTTTAGTTTCTAACAAACACGTATGATTAAATGAACGAAGTACGAAATCGCCAGGAAAGTGGGAGATCCGGGTTCGAGTCTCGGCTGTGTCTGAATTTTTCCTTGTCGGTTCTTCCCTTATATTTATTTATTTATTCAACCCTTTTGGGAAGGTTATGCCAATGCGCCTCTCTTACACCTAACCTCAACCTTATACTCGCACATCGTTCTCTGAAACGAGTCCCGGTTTTATTCCGTGTAAAACGAAAACGTCGATATGATTCATTTCGAATATTCTGGGATTTTGGGCCACACGCCTCAGTGAATGGATATCGCAGCAAGAATATGGTTATTCGCGAAGAATTGACATTGAATCGACAGCTGCAGATAAGGAAACGAAAATTAAACAAATCAATAACGCTCCTTTTCGCCTTATTCCGATAAATTCCTCCCAAAAGAGACCGCTATACTTTCTAAAACGGCAGGCAACCCCAAAACGTGGCATTACCTCCTTGGAGGTAATCCCCAGGATTATATAACAAGTCTCCCAAAGGACTTTTAAGGTCAAACAAACAATTTACCCGAGAAAAACGACCCGCCATTTGCATCATTCGCCCGAGGGAGGATGAAAAAATTCGAAATGATGGGATGCCGAACGAAATCCGCCGGTTCGGGAGCGCATTACCTGCGGAAAAAAAGTTATGCCCCCATTTCGCGGTTACGTGTTGCCAATGAGGAGGGATTCCATGAGAACATTTGTTCCCTTATTACATCGAAATGCAAGAAAGTGCTCCGTCTCCAGGATCATCTTTGCCGAATGAGGGGCGCGTGACGGCATCCGAGGATCGTAACGGGGAATTTCCGAAGTGGTTCGCTTAACTCGTGCTGCGGCGCGGCAATTTCCATGGCCGTAATGGGGTTCTAGGTGCCTTAGGTTATGTCTCTCTCTTCGAAGTTCTGATTCTTTCCGATGGAATCGAGGGATATGGAAATAGGAATGGGAGTCGATGAACTTTGTGAAGTGTCATTTTGAAATCTTTACGGAACTTCGATTTTTCACTTAGGCGAGGGAGACGTACCCTGTGTCAGGAGAGTACTATATTTCATGAAATAAAAGACTGGCGTGTCAATGTGGTGACATACTATAGCGTGAGATGCTGACATTATTTCTGATATTACGTAGGTGATGAACTTGATTCTCTTGTTGAGAATTTTGTCAGTGATGCTTGTCATACTTTATGTTGTTGAAGATGTTGACTTTGGTGGGAAACTATTATTAACTAACGGAATCCATTTTTATTTATTTTCTCATTTAAATTTATTAACTGAAGAATATATAACGATATTAGAATCTATAATAAGTATTTGGCCGCTGATGGTTAAATTATGAGAATAAGTAAAACAACCAAAAACCATCAAAAGTAACTCGCTGCTGCTGATATGCATATTTCGTCTCCAACGAGGGTATCACCAGAGAGAGAACGCCGTCAAAGAACTGTAGAGAATAAGGTTTTTAGATGTTTTTCTTATTCTCATATGGTTAGCATCGTCAAATTTCCGCGAGTCAAACTAACCTTGAGCATGCGTGCCGTAGATTGTGACTTAGGCGTACCTCCCTTTACGAGCGTCCCCTCCACAAAGCCCAAGAAAAAGAATTCATCTTGTGAACTTCACGAAAAAGTCTTCCTTGAAAATTAAATTGGCCAGATTTCATGCAAGTATCGCGAAGATGAATGAAGTGAAATATTGAAATAGAATGGAAACCTATTAATCAGTTTATCTGATGAAGGATAGTAATCAAAGTAACTCAAATAATTTTCTTGGATTGTTCGCACCAGTGCTATATCACTCTAAAATCCCCAAGTGAAGAATATACTCGTTTCCTTATACCGACCGATTCATACCGCCCGAATAGCTAAATATAGTATTTCCTGAAATTTTATTGCAATTTTCTGGCTTGATGAATTTAATGAATGCTAATATTTCTTAAAATCTACTCTTAAAAATGAAACAATACCCTCATTTCACGAATTATAATCAAAATGAGTAGACTGCGGTTGCCAATAAATTAATGATGTTTAAAAATTCAGCGAAGTAAGTTATCTGCGGCCCGCGAAATCTTTATAGAAGCCAATATCTAAGCTTACAAACATCTGTTCTCTGTCATAACAGACGGAGTGGTAGTTAGGCTGTAAACAGTGACCCGATTTCGATCAGAACGTACCTGACTATTCCCACCCTGTCTCTACACCCCAGTCATCACTCGTCAGCAGTCTTCATAAATTGCGTTTGCGTTGGTGAATTAAGTTCAGTTTATGTTTGTAATCTTTACAGATTCCCTTTTCCCTATACGTAATTCACAGCTTTTAATTACATAATGGAAATTGACTGCGTTAGTATTGCAGCAGGTTGAAAATGAAAGATTTCCATCGGAACGTGAAGTTACCTAATGATTTTATAAGGAAAATGCATCTCTCTTGACAAACTACTGTTTGGAACAAATCAATTCGCATAGCGAGATATAAATTCATAAATAAGGGGCAGTATAATGCAGGGTTACACAACTAGCAATAAGAAAGGTCTGCATGAATGTGACAAAAAGTGATAGCGGTCAGCAGATGAAGACATTATCGAAAAAATATGGTATATTATTATTATTGAAAAGTACTTATTTAAACAAATAAACACGAATAAATAACTGATAAGATGACTCTTCTTTCAGTATCAACCTCTATGTAAATTTGAATTGTGATAGAAATAAGTGCATATTACAAATGCTTCAATTCCTTCTTTTTCCGCTAAGGAAAGATTACAAATTTTTTAAATAGTGTTATTTACGATACTCATTGGCGTGGTGGGCTGTACAGTTTGAGTAGACCCGGTTTAATGACTCAATATATTTTTTCCCGTGTGTACATGTCTCCTATATGTTATCTGCTTACATTATTTTGCGGGATTTCGCGAAAGTTACGCAATTTAATGTCGTCCCTTCTCCTTGATTATAAATTCCCACGAAAGGAACGGTGAAATCAAATCGAAGAGATCCGTTCTCTTTATGTATAATTCAGTTATGCATACAGAAATGAGGCAGAGGAGTTGAAGTCATGCAGAATCGGTGGTATTCGCAAGAATCTGTGATGGGAACTGACTGAGAAATTGAATGCCGTCAATGAAAGGTGTTATTACGGTATGGATCATTCCCCCTCTGAGAGATGAACTTTTAACGGTAACTCAAGCAATAAGGAAAAATCATTATTTTTGAAATTGTGATGTATTTCCGGTACTATGAATAATATTCGGACACAATTTCCTCTCCATTACTAAATTTCTTATAATTCTCTGTATTATTCGATTACATAAATTTGTTTCTTATGACGATGATACATTCCACCAAGATGATTTTTAATGAGTGATTGTTATACATTTCGCGGTAAAAGCTGAAGCCATAATGAGTTGGAGTAGTAGTCGCGTATAATATCGACAATTCTTGTGAAAGCATTTAATTTTTCCATTAGTTCTCGAAGAAAACAGAATGGAATTACCTCTAAGATAAGCTTTAATGCATTTTCAGGATACATTTTGCATAATTGTTTAAGAAGTGAAAGTACAAGTTAAATAACGACAGGTAAAGTTTTATGTTGAACTTATTATGGCTAAAATTTATTTAAATTAATCCTACCGCACAAATAAAAATTGTGAACATCGTATAACGACATCTGATTTCATTAGTAAGTTATTAAGTAGTTCTCAGGAAAAACTCGCAATGAAACATCGAAAAAAAAATTGAAGTTTTTTTATCCTTCTGTCCTTCTGTTTATCAAATCTGAGCAAAATGATGCAAAATTCTTTAGACAATCAACCTATAAAAGTTGCAAAAGAATTAACTGTACATGAGAAACATTTTTAATTGCCATAGGACTATTTGCTTTCAATAAGAAACTCCATGGTTAATCAATGAAAACAGGTAAGGGTGATTTTGCGCAAGATGGTGCGCACCCAGGAAAAATCCCAAGGAAGAATAGACTTGAAAAGTCTGGCGGGACCGGGAATCAAACCCGGGTCTCCCAATTGCCGGTCGGGTGCTCTGTTCGTTGAGCTATCCCGGCAGAATATTCCTCCAAGCAATTCGGGAGACTTTGTGTGGGCAAGGACTTTGCGATTTCGTCCACACGGTGGCATCGTTCGCGGTCACGGCTTCATAGAAGCACCGGCCACACAAAGGGATGAGTAATCAGTAAAAAAATGAATATAAAGATCCACTTAGGGTTAAAGCGGAAATCTGAGCGAAATTCTTATATAGCGATTTCATTTTAAACGATTATGGAATTCCACATATCTAAGGATTCATGCGTCAAATATACTCATAGTCAAGTCTAATGTATGCCATTTTTTTTAATCTAAGGTAGTGGAGGTTAAATTGGAAGGACAAATATAAGGACATATAATAGGAAGGANCTGCGTGAGATAACGTGTCTCAAACTTGCTAAAAATCGCTGTCTAACTGTAGAAGGCTGCGGTAGGGGGTCAAACAAATGACTATACCTCAGCAAATATTTCATCGATGGATGTAAAACTTGGGAAATGTTCATAGAAGATATCAAGTTATGTTCACTCAAAAGTTCATTGAAATCGGTGATGGTCGAGCGGGGCATTTCCTTGAAATTGGTCCACTTGACATGGAATCACCCTACTCGAAGATAGTTTAAAATTTTGCAATTAAAGTGATTTTGTAATACCTTTTTATTGATCGAAAATGACGAATAAAATCATAAGCGGAAATATTTGGAAATAAAGTGTCTCTTTTGCTAAAACAGACTGATATAAAATGCTCACATAGCATAGCTTGGACACTGTTTTATAAGTGCCGTACACTAACCAATTGCGTCACTGGAGCTTTAAAATTTATCATGTCGTGCATTACTTATTCGTCATCTGTACAACGGTACGAGTGGTTTGATACCCATTACTCTGCCAATTCGTATACAGATGTAATGTACTCCTTCTCACTCCTCCACCTTATTCCTATTTCCATACGATCCTTCGAGTAGTCTTAAAGCAAGCAACTGTCAGGAGATTAACCTCAAAAGTCAGCATCCTGAAACTGCTTACCTTCACTCATTCACTCTCTACCACTGAAGAGGCTTCCTTTGGAAGAGAAATGCGTATTGGGCTTAATCAATTGATTTTGATGGTTCTGATGGTTTCCTTTCCTGTAATTACTCTGCTATAAGTGGTCATTCTTATATCATCTTTGCTCACCTTCTATTTCTTCTCCCAAGGATTTCGATATGAACAATTTCGTTTTAGCTCCATAAATTGGTTAATGTCAATTTCTATGCTCGATTGCAGTCTATTTTTTGTCGTTTACCGTTTAAATAAGTAATCTATTTCGATTTCTCCTCATCGATAATTATCTCTGAAACTCCACTTCTTCATCTTGTGATGCGTATTCTCTACATATAAAAGACTCCACTTCTCCACAATTGAAGATAAACAATACTTTTGCCATAATTTATGTCCGGATGACTGTCTTTCTCCCCTACTGCATGCTCTAAATCCAGTAGGGCATACTTCTAAATTTTGTTTAACAAACGGTTAAATACTACCTAAATTACTGCTTTCTATTTAGCAATAGTAATTACAATTAATTATGACAAATCTCAGCCTAGCTCAACAACCAACTTTTTGCGGGTCAAATCATCGTAGAACCAAATCTCCGCGGACCAAAACGTCACGGACGAAATAGGTGTGGGTCAAATCACTCCGGAACCAAATCCTAGCGGACCAAATCACCGATTGTGCTGTTAGACTATTTAAGGGAGTGCTTTCCATCCTATGTTCTTACACAACACAGTTATACTATCACACAAACTTCGAGGCACGCTAAAGCACTCGATTGTTTACTGCAGTCTTTTATATCGAAGAAGTTAAGTGTGGAATAAAACATTTAAGTGTTTTAGGGACGTCATCTAAGGCTATAGCATATATTATATAGTATTAGGCCGGACTTCGTGGAAAGCCATAATGAGAATTAAAGAAGGCACTTCGTAGTTTCGTAGGAAACTACGAAGTGCCTTTTTTAATTCTCGGTATAGCATATCTTACATATCTTTATAAATGAATGACTTTTTATTTGCATCTTAGCAAAGGATAAAGAGATTTACTTTTATTTGTCTTGTTCAAGGGCGAGTTACTAATATGAAAGTAACTGCTTCATGTATGATGTTTAATAAAGCCTTAATCTTGGTCACTCTTTGTTAAATACCATGAAAAATATAGTTCATATGTTCATCTTGTTGCTTTCACGTGGACATGTATTTTGTGCTCTGGCTCAGAGACAAAAGCAAGGATAAAATACCTCATTTCTCATCTTGCTTATGTTAGTATTACGTATTCCATCTCCAATGCTTTAAAAGGCTAATTAAGGAGATGAGGCTCCTACCAGCTTTCGGACTGTTGACGTACTGCCAAACTACAATTTAAAATGACGAAATATCTGATAAAATAATGCGCGTATTATTCGCAAAATAGGAATGTTTCCTTTATATCTCGCGTAGAACATAAAACATCTACTCTCGGAATACCCATTAAAATGCTCCGACGATATTCGAAGGGTATCGCATCACATAATATGCAAAATGCTTAACTTTCGCTATCCAGAGAACCAGAACCGTCGAAATTCAAAGATGAAATTTTTATCCAGCGGTTAGCCTTTCCGCAACAAAATTCTCTTTACGCGCTATTTATAGCTTAAAACGCCCGCATCCTTGAGAGCTTTTGCGTATAAAAGTCGACTTTCCACACGCGAGAAGGCGTTCGTGCATTCATGATTCACGTAAACAATCACCCGCGCGATTACAGCGTGAAAATGAAACACCGCCTGCCATAAAACGACTCAAAAGGCCCGCATTTGAATATAAAACTGGCGTTTCCTGAATACTCTGTCGCAGACACGCAGGTATTTCACGGAGCAATTTCGAGATGGGCTCACCGTCGTTCCGTGCTGGATGCAGCCGAAGAGATGCGGGTAATAAGACATTTCGTCACGCGCACGCCATAGAGAGACGGACACTCAAACGCAAGCGACAGCGGGGTAATGGGAATGCAATATCATCCTCGCAGAAAAATCCTCCGCATATCCACACGAAGCGCCTCGCGGGCGCCTTATAAGGAGGAGATTCATAACGCAAGACGATAAATTTGCGCAAAATTTTTTCCGATAATGCGGATTTAGGAGTGACCTTTAGGGGAGGAGGGGAAGGCGGAGAAGTGTATCGTCTCCCATATTGGTTCTCCGTTCACGCCGTCGCATGTGAAAACAAGGTCATGGTGAGTTCGGATGGTAGACGGGGGCTGGTGAAAGTGAAGCGTCTTCACTAGGTTGTGGACGTTGTGGACCACTAGAGGAGAAATAACTGCTATCCGGAGTGGTAGCTGAAGCGGGAAAACGGAGTCTTCGGTTTGCGCTGAAAGTGGATCTAAGTATTCTTCTAATTAACCAAAGGCATAGCTGCCAGTTTAGCGATTTTGTCGCTAGATTTAGCGACTTTTTCCTTCTATTAGCGACCTTTTTTCGGTCTTAGCGACTTCTCTTACTCAATAGAGTATGTTCTATGACGTCTACCCTCCTCTAATTTCTCTTAAAATAATATATTTCAATTATTATAATGAAAATGAGAACAGTTGTACTTTTTTCACAATATATTTAGTTTTTAAAAACAAACTATAAAAACTATGGCGATCATTCGCCGAAACTAGTCGTGAGTTTTTATTGTTTGTTTTTAATAAACTAATATATTGTGGAAAAAGTACAACTATCCTCATTATCATCATGATGTATTTCCACAAAACTTCGCCAGCAACTGTGAATTTTATGTTTCACTTATTTTAAAATTTTAATAGCATCAATTTCGATTGATGAAAGAAAAATATGCATTTAAATTGTGTAATTTATAAACTGATATTCCATTTATAGAATGAAATGCTAGCTATTTCCCCTTTTATATACTTTTAGCGACATTTTAGCTGCTTTTCATTGTATCTAAGGCGACATTTTCAAAAATAAATTTGCATTTCATTGTCAGTCTAGTTAACAAGCTGTTCCAACAATAATTCCCCCAAAATGAAGATGGACTGTTCTATGTGATAGATTAATTGGTTTAGAGAATTTACCGGGACCCCTTGAATTAAATTCCCACACGTATATTTTTTCGCTTGTTTTCCTTGGATGAACTCAGATGCTTGTGTTTCCGTGAAAAGTACTTTTCCTTCCTGTTACTTCACAAGGAACAAAATCTTCCAAAATCAGTAATGGAAGGAATAAAGAATAGAACGATTTACCGAGAAAAAAACTAAATGGCTACGAGAGAATGTTGATATCGGCTGTTCAAGTTAGTAGCAGAGCCGTCTAAACAGGGGGCTGGGGCACTCGCCACGGACCCCGCACTTATGGGGGTCCAGCGCCTCTGAGAGTAAGAGCCTCTGAGAACCTCCAGCGGAAATTTTCCACGAAATTAGTTTACATCCAAACACAGAAATGCTTTCTACTATAATCCCAACAATGCCCGTAACAGTGGCATCGACCGAAAGGTCCTTTTCAAAGTTTAAATTAATGAAAATTTATTTAGATCGAGCATTTCCCAAGAGAGAGAGGCAGGTTTACGTTTTATTCAGTCAAAAATTAGGAATTTTATATGGTTGATAAATCGAAAATAATGGCAAATTATAGTATTGCCAGTCGTAGAACAAGAATTTTTATGAACATTGATTTCAGTCAAAAGGATGAGCAGTGAAAGTTGGTTGTTAATTTACCAACAATTACTAGTGTCCAATCTAGCGAGAATCTAGAGAAAAACAATGACTTCATTAATGGAAAGTATTTGCCTTAGAGATCAAGGTCTTTGCGTGTACTGTGGGATTGTAAAGAAAATTGTATCAACTTCTCCTGCCAATCTAATTATTTGGTTAGATAGTCAGTGTTAATTCAAGGCAACATAACGGAAAGGCAAAAATATGCAATAATTTAATTCCTTACTTTAAATGCATTTTTTTTTTCATTTATATATTGTGATATCAATGGAATCTGTTCTCCGCAGTAGGTACTCTATTTTTTTAATTAAAACGGAACAACCCAAGGTCTTATTGTGATACGGTGAATGAGACTAAATCACTTGCATTTTTAGTAGCAAATAATCCCTGAATATCAGATTAAGAAATTTCAATCTTGATATTCGCATATGCTAATGTAACATTAATTTACAAGCACATTAATACCCCATATAAATAATACGCATCCATAGCTCACGAAAGTAAATTAAATTTCTTTAAAACCCTCTTTACATCCACATAAATACCTCGTAAGCCGCCTGTCGGCGTATGGAAGGGGGAAAATTAAGTTAGATAAAATGTAAAGCTCTATAACTGAGTAAAATATTTAGTAAATAAAAAAATTCTAGTTGAACGCTCAGAATAATAAAATAAAATTTTAAAGACATTTAATAATTGAATTTTTTATATCTTTGATGTAACAAAAATTCAAGTAAATGAAGTAACTCTACGTTCTCGNTGGAAGGGGGAAAATTAAGTTAGATAAAATGCAAAGTTCTATAACTGAGTAAAATATTTAGTAAATAAAAAAATTCTAGTTGAACGCTCAGAATAATAAAATAAAATTTTAAAGACATTTAATAATTGAATTTTTTATATCTTTGATGTAACAAAAATTCAAGTAAATGAAGTAACTCTACGTTCTCGTTATTCAATGACCACCATTATCTTAAAATGTCCGTTATGCAAAAGTAACAAGGGGAAGAATGCTCTTATCACTTTTATATTTGCATGCTAATTTACACTGATTCTTTCTCGGGCAAGGAAGGGGTGAGAAAGAGCTCACTCTAGTTATGTGGCGCTGTGACGCAAAAGAAAGGAATATTATGAGCGCGCTGAAGGGTTTCACTTGCTGTGAAATTTTCCGTGGGAGTCGGCCGTTGTTTGGGACGAATTTGTGATGACTCAGTTAAGTCTTACGAAGAAAGCTCCGAGAGCGGGCGATATCGCAACAGTCCGATTTGGAAGAAAAATTCCGTTTGGCGATTTGCTAGTCTTGTCTTACCATCATCCACTTCTTAATAATCCGGATCGATGAGTCAATGTACGATCATTAACATAAAAATACGCATCAAGGAGGAGTCGTGGAAATGGCATGAAACTTGATACGGATGATTTCAAAGTTGATGTAAGTAAATGATTACAATTTCGGGGCTATATTGAAATTTTATTCTTCACACTGCCATGAACACAAGTACCTAGAGCTAAAAATATGAGACGCTAGACGAGACGATGATACAAATCAATAATGGAACGCTAGAAAAATCAACTCAAGAACGATGATGAGTAGAACGGCCATATCGATCCTTAATAGTGATCTATGGGGTTGAAATTTTTCAAAGAAAAGCAAACATAGGGTCTACAATAGCACAATCAAGCCGATTACTTATAGTAGTGAAGTCTGGCCATTATAAAAAAGTCAGAATGAACTCTAGTGGTAGAGATGGATTTTTGGAGAGGAGCCGCGGGAATATCTTGACGGGAAAAGCAAGAAATAATAGAATTGGAGTAAGTATAGATGTGCCGCATCATATTATTGAATACATAGGAGGAAAGCAGCTGGAATGGTATAGCCACGTCCAACGAATTGCAAAGGAGAGGCTACCAAAACAAGTCCTGATGTAGAATCCAATTTGGAAAAGGAAAAGAGGAAGGCCCAGAAAGAGCTGGATGGAAGGGGTTAAAATCGAAATGAATGGAACGGTCTAGAAGAAGAACAATGGAACGGCCGAGAAAAGTGGAGATTGGGTATCGGAACACACCTTAGTGTGTTATAACAACCGATGTATCAGTATAAAAATTTTATTTCGGAAAACTTAAATTGAGGTGCTAGTACTCTCTGTGAGCACCTCTAGCTTGGATACAAGATATAATACGGGCAAGCATGGAGGCATGTCAAAATGTCAATGAGTGTTCCGCAACCAGAAACAACGATTCATTACGTTCGGGTAACCTCTGCGGGCCCTTCCATAGCCCACGGTTGACAGCGCGTTCACGGCGTCTTGTGGCAAGACCATTCACCTAATCACATCACTACGCTAATAAATTGACTACCTGCCGGAGATGTAACTGTGTGCCGAGTTTTGCAGCAAAACGACTACTCCATCTTAGAGTGTAGTTTTTTTTGTCCAAGAGTGTACATCGGTTCTTTTTCCTGTCAAAAATATTTAATGCACCATTACAAATTTTTTGCCTTCAATTTATTCTATTATTCTTATTATTTATTTAATTTTTTTAAATAATAAGATATGCAATAAAAAGCGTTTAGGAAAGATTGAGGAGAAGAGTGCAAAAAATCAACGAGGCCATGAGAGAGGAATTGCCTCAAAGAATCGAAGGAAAAATAAAAAGCTTTTGGATTGACAGGAAAGGTTTAATCTAACGGAATATCGCATCAGACAAAGCTTGAATGTTCCACAAAGGTTGAGATCTAACGAAAGTTAAGGGCAGCGAAGCCATGAGAAATGGAAAGCCATGGAAACATTCCTTCAATAGATGAGATTCGATAAAATGAGGAGAGTCATCGCGGTATGTCGAGTGCATGATAGCATGTGAAATCCTCGTTGTAACGTATAGTTATCGACTTGTCGAATGTCGAAGCATTAATCATGATGAATATGAGGTCCTTGATAGAGTGAATTCTGCGCTTTAATTAAACACCGTTTGAAATTAAAGGCACACGCACATCTCCGTTGTTAGCATCTTAGACGTCTTGCAACTAACATCTGCTTTTCCATTTAATAAGATGCGTGGTGATGAATGACCCTATTAACATGACTGCTTCACTCAGCGATCAGATAAATTGAAGTTCCATTAAGAGATCTCAATAATTAATAATGAAGTAATTCCGCTTCGACCACAGAGTTAACAAGAGCCTTGAGTATCAAAGGGGTAGACGTTAATACCGTTTTGTCGAATTTTTATTACACTCTCCATTAAAGGCATTGGAATCAAAGCAGCATGCATACCATAAGCTTGGGAGGGCGGGTATAGGCTTTCTAATAAGTTATTACCCGCATGGTAACTTCAATACACTTGGGGTTGGAAAGGTCCCCGCGTTATTTTTATAGGTAAATCTTTAGAGCAGTTAGTGAAAACGAGAGAATCTCGAAACGAGCCCAATATTTTAATCTTATATTATTTTTCTTTACGTTTTATTAACATCCGCGTTCTTCTGGATGAGTAATCTTTCCTGATGTAGGATACCGACGAGTATTTCGCAACCAAATCAATTATAATTATACTATGCATACCTCAGTGAAACTCTTTTATAAATGCAAACTTTTATTAATTTTTATAAATAAATTTCATAATTAAAATTTGAAGAAATATTCTTACATACGAAAATAAAACCGATCAAAATATTCACGTTCGAAAGTTTAGTTGGCCCCTTATAGTATAATAAAGGGAACAATCAAGAATCTGTAGTCTAATAGTCAAGTTCTTTTAATTAGAGAAAATGTATCCTTATGTATTTCATATGACTGATCACTATAAAAATTCACGAAATGTTTTTCAGGGTATATTATTATTTATATTTTCGCAATTCTAACTTTTGTCTGCATAAGTACAAGATAATAATTATTTGCGTTTAGTATATGTTGACATATCAGGTAAAAATCTCCACGCCCACCGAATGGCTTGGAGAAATGTTCTGTTGGGATAGCTCAACGGACAGAGCACCCGACCGGCAATTGGGAGACCCGGGTTCGTTTGCCGGTCCCGTCAGACTTTTTTCAAGTCCATTCTTCCTTGGGATTTTTCCTGGGTATGCACCATCTTGCGCAAAGTCACCCTTACCCGTTTTCCTGTGGCTCCACGTCCACGTTATAACATTTGTCAAAGAAAAGGTATTTATTTTACTCAAAATAGGGTTTTAATCACCAAGAAAGTACCTAAAATCATTAGACAGTGAATCTTAATGTTTAAAAAAAAAACTATCCAAGTCCGACAGCGAAGATAATTAATTATAATTTAATTATAATTATAAATTAAAGAAGATGTCAACCCGTTGACGAAACTAGTCGATTGATAAACCTGCTGTGGAAATTACTGAGCATCCTTTCTTTCAACATGTAGTTAAGATTGAGATCAACATTTAATCGATATTTAATTGCAAGATCGATTTGAAGACGGATTGAAATCAATATGTTTTTAATACATTTACTTGAATACCATGCAAGCCGCCTTTCGGTGTGCGATAGAGGGTGTAAACACCAGGCGTTCGATTTACCTCTTTAACTTCTTGTTGTCGCGTATCTTTCGCGAAAAGAATGATTCCCTAAAACGACTTATCCTCGCATCTATTTCTTTATGCTAATTGTCTAATCGGGTAAAATAGTAGTGGCGTCGCATAATACCAATTACGTCTTCAGTAAATGTACTTTCTCTGAATCAATCAAGCAATCACAGCCTACCTTCTGATCTCCTTTCTTTCAAGGATTCTCACCCTGCGTCTTAATTTTTGGAAAATGAGATGACCCAAATATTAATACCGTAACGGTATTGTAATAAAGATATTTGCCTTTGAATGGTTAACGTCGAGCTTACTTCTTGCATATTCCCAAAACTTAATGTTAATATTTTCAATCGCGTAATTTATCACTACGAAATTGGTTTTGAAACCACCCCATTAGATATTATCTACATCGGAACAAGCTAAGTTCATAAGTGCTCTTAAATAATGTTCACTACCTCAAAGAATCAGTTATGTTTTTCACACACAATCACATGTTTTTAAATCGATGAAAATGTTTATTCAATGTATATAGAGATGATGAACACTTTATATTTAGCTTGTATCTATGAGATTCTTGTTATTTAAATTCCATATTATAAGTTCTTACCATCTCTCTTTTTCACGGAAGCTACCAACCTTATTGCAATCCCCATTTAAATGTTATCTCCTTGGACGCAAAAACTTAATTTCATCAGAAGATTGATTCTTATTATTATCTCATGTCGAAGCAGTGAGGAAAATGTTTTACTATAACTAAGAATTTGATTTCCCTTCTCTTTCCTCTTCATTAGAGTGGATGTTAGGCTAGGACATCTCATGTTTTATTGATATGATGGCAAAGGTCAAGAAGATTTAAATTTTGTTAGCCATTAAAAGACATCTCGTTAGAAAGGAAATGCAAAACGGCGATTTCTGCAGTGGACTGGGGCCAGTTTAAAAATGAAGAAATATCAATAACGAAGAGCGTTTTTTTTTTTTAAACTTTCCCACATAATATCATCTGAGGATTAAAATTCGTGACTTCTTAATTAGGAGGATTTGAGTTTCGAGAGCTGGCCAGGAAGTCTCACAAGTGACAATTATATTGAAATTAAGGATTCGATTCGTTTCACAATGAGTGCAGAGATATGCGAGTTGACCTAATAAATCACGCAGCCCGAGTAGATTACTTTGTAGGACGAGAGACATGGCCATAAAACCAGCGTTATAAAGAGTTGTGAATTTGGCGTAACAACGTTATGGCGTGCTTGTTAACAGAAGAAGAGCCCAGACTTTTCACAGTCAGCCAAAGTTGAGTTTTTTTCCTGTAATTAGTCTCTGCCATCCCCCAATCAATTCATCTCCGTCTGACTGAAGAGAGAAAGTAAGTCGTGCTCTATGCTTTTCCTAATTTCTCCAGTACTCTGACAGTAATTAAAATTTGAGGAGTGAGATTATAGCTCAGAGTTGGCGAACCTTACGCGGCAAGAGCGCCTTATTTGATAAATAAAAAGGACTAGCATACCAATGTGGGGACAAACCATAGAGAAAGATACTGATATCATCTATTTTATTAGATAAACGGCGGAATTATGATGTTTTAATTTACGTAAATAACGGCAAGGTATAGAATAATAGAAAGGGGCTACATTTTTTTTAAATAACCGTACCTTATTTTCTTAATTTTCCCTTTAAATCTTTATTTTAGGATTTTGAATGGTACAGAAACTGGAAGGCATGATTTTGTTGAAAGACATCACTAATTTCTACATTTTATTTCCACATCACATTTGATAGCAAAGCGATGTTCGTGAGATTACAGCTACCTTGGGTTCATGCAAATATATTTCAATTTATTAAGGCAAATATATCAAAACGTGTACGCATTCCCGAAGTTGCATCCGGAAAATTCCATATTTCCTGAAATTTTCACGATGTCTGTTATATAGAACTTGGTAACTTATGTAGAATAAAAGAAAAATTTTGATTGGAATCTACCATAAATTTTTCTTCTTTAAATTTCAATGCAATAAAAAAATACATTAGCGATTTTCTCTGAGTTATTTTTACTTTAAACGAAACGAGTGCGGAATTTGCGCGCATTAAGACACATTGGTTTCAATGTAGCCCACCGTAAAGTAAACGCTGAAAATATCCTGATTAGGTCTTTAGTTAAAAAATTCAATCTTTTCAATCAATTTGCATCCTAATAAGCAGAATATTAATTCTTTTAGGTAAAAAGTTCGAAGAATTGTTTCAGTCCTAGCAGAAATCGGCATTTTAGTATCAACTCCGCATCAAATATTCTGAAAAATTCCTTAAATGACTTTAGTCGAATGTCTGAAACTTTTTAACGAAGGTACAGAGTGTATTTAAAGGTTAATTAAGAGCGTATTCAAAGGTTAATTAGTTATTAGACATTCGAGAGAAGAAATAGGGAGAAAATTTCAAATTGAGTACGCGAGGCGACTTGGGAAGATGTTCTACAAAGAGGTCAAAGTACGAAAGAGCAAAAAATCCGTTCAAAAATAATTGTGCGTTAAAAAACGAGAGGCGAGAGAAGTACGCCACATAATGGCGCCAGTGGTAAAAATTCCTCGCGTAAAGGCCATTATGACCTCCGTAACTTTTTTTCGGACTAAGATGTATCAGAAAAGGTTTTTCGCCTCCTTTTCACTAATGAAATATGGGAAAAGCTGAAAGGGGCGTCATGAAAATTATACATTATGTCAGGAGCAGATGCAAAAAAGTTTGAAGGATAATGTTAAGGAGGTGAAGAAGAAGCACAATGGAATGGTATTACGGGGGCAATAGGCAAGAAGTAGCTGAAGTAATCCGTAGACTCAATACCATAAAAAGTCATCCAACTCTCTTTCCTCTTATATAGGAGATATCGTTTCCTCTAGCATTTATAAAACCCAGTATACAGCAACTATCCTCGAGTTAAGGCCTGCTTCTAACAAGGCATTAATCCTTCTTCCCAACCAATTAGAAAGGTGATATGCCATTCGACGACTTCATAGTGTTAACTATATGCATATCGCATCGGGAGAAGAGTCCACCCCGTAGCCTTAGTGCCGATGAATTGACAGTAATAATGGAATGGAGCTCAGATAGATGAGCACTTTACTTTAATTAACTCTCGTTGATGAAAAAGATTTTCCGTTTATTGCCTAGCAAGTAACACTTCATAAAATCGCATTCTCATGTCAAGCACGGAGTTGACATCTCTAACATCGGAATGAGTATGGGAAATTTTTTGCTTCAATTTCCTCGTACAAACATCTAATTACCTCCTCTGGACGACCAAGTTCCATTTCTGTATAGAGTTTCTGTTTCTTACCAAGTAAGTCGATGATCGAGCAATTTATTAATTTTTATTGATCGAGAATAAAAAATATTTTACGACAAGAATTGAATGACTGTATTATAACGTTACATAAAAGGACAAAAAAAAAGAATTATGCAATTAATTTTTGAAGGGACAAGATAATGGTTAGGGATAATGCAGATCATGTGACCTAACTACAAATAAATAAGACTGAGTCTGACTGAGGAATGCCTGCATAATAAATCATCATTTTCCACAAAATTTAAACCTTACATTTCTAGGAATTCAACGTAAATAACATTGTTAATACGCAGACATTTAATTTAAATTGCCTATTTGAATTACGTTCAGGAGGATCTCTACTATGCATTTTTAAGATTTTTATGGAGAGTATTAGCTTGAAATTGCCTAGGTTCAAGATGAATTGTAATATCAAGACTAAGTATCATTCAAATAAATCATTGTCACTAATCCGATTACTCAAATTGCGAAATTAAATAAATTTCATTATTTTATCACACGTTGCAATACGTTTTCTAACATATACATATTTTAGATACAGAGATGTTATGGATGTACTAATAACAATCGACGATATTTCATTGTGTTCAGCGAGGTAAAAGGATTAGGTTTCTCAATAGTTAACGGAAATGTTTATTATTTTATTCGTATTCCATTTATTTCTTCTATGAAAATCATGGACTAATGAAGAGTAAGATGTAAAATACTGCCAACAACTATACATTATTTCTTTGCAATTCAATTATAAAGTTGTGAAGACAAATTTATCTGTAACTCTTTACTTAGTTCAGCAGCGATTTCGCATTTCGAGTTTGACATTAATCAACAGATTAAACAAAAGTAATACACATGATTATTGAATTTTTAAATTATATTAATGAATATGTTGATATCTTTTAGATAACGTAGATCAAAATGGTAACATGAGTAAAACATAGATAAAAACGGTATTATGATCCTAAGTTCTTCCTGAAGTTAAATTGGCTCGAGAGGTGATGAAAACTACCAACGATTCAATTGAAAATTAAATAGGTGTTTTTACTTTTACTATTACCTTATCGCATCTACATAAAAAATATTTTCTGATCATACATCTTCCAGTTTCCAAATCCAGTATAAGACTAACCCAAATTAAATGAACGGTCTTAATGCAGCTATGTAAGTAGCTCTGTGCCCGTCGGTTGCTCACGGACAGCAGTTCAAGCTTCGTTCCAAGCATTAACGTTGATGCTCCATATGATGCGTTGATTTACGTTCAGTGCGTAGGTTGAAAGGTCGTCGAAGTAAAAGGCCGTCTCGGATGATGATTTTAAGGGTGCGAGAAATAAAAGCGTGCAAATAGGCTTTGAAATGTATCAAGGCCTTTCAGAGAGAGAACTCCTTCCTTTAGGTGATTAATCGGCTCTTTGGGACGAGTACGTGCAACCTAGTGTTATAAAAGACCGGCAAATGTCTCCTTCATCAAAGGAGTGACAGATAAATAAATGCAGAAGTATTTCACCTCTTCTCCGCTAATTAAATATCGTATTAACGTACGTGTCGCTACATTTCAGCTGTGTACACAAGGCATTAATCATACAACTCACCTAATCTCACTATTCGATTCAAATGAGAAAGGGATAAAGCATCAAATGAGTAGATACATACTCGTGAATTCACCTGATCATGCAGCCTCATATTATTATTATTATTATTAACAGGTTACGCCGCAGTTAGACAGCAGTCTGGTGGCAGCGTTATATATACATTAATTAAACATAATAATGATTTAGTTCAAATTTCGAATTAGTTCAAAGGTCATGTATCGTAGATTAAACAAACGAATAGGTTGGAGCGGAATCTCCAACGGATTTTGTTAATCTTTAGCGAATGAAGTCAACCTTCACACTGTCATCATTTACGCAATGTCATTTTATAGTGTGTAAGAATTCTTGATTGAAACAAATATGTGACTGTGTATCTATTTGTATATACATATATATTGACATAACTATTGTATGTATTCTATGTGTATATAAATCGATCTAGCTACTGTTATGGTGTAATTACAAATTTAATGCGTTATTTGTAATGTAATTAGTAATTTATTAATGTGTTAATTGACAGTAGTGTAATCAAAATGACGATACGTACTTTTGTATGTCATTGGAGGAACATATTTATTATTTTTGTCATTCTAGTGTCCTAATCACAGACTAACTAGGGAAGAGCACAGGCTGTTCCCGAAAACCTTAGTAGGTATATACTGCGGGATAGCGAGTTTTAGTGTATTTTTTCTTTAGAACTCTAACGTCCAAAATACGATGAATTGACAGCTCTTTAAACGAATCAAATTAATGACTTTTTCATACAAGATTTTCTCGATACAGACGCAGGTGTAACGTTGTGGTAGTTATTAATACAGATAATTCCATGGTAATAAACATTTACTAGACCACAAGACAAGAAAATAATATACACGACCATGGTTTCATCTACATCTTCAGGTTTCTATCATGGAGTTGTGGTTTTTTGTCATGGAGTTTTTATTTTTAATTTTCTCTACGGGAAAATTCAGAGATAGAAATTTGGGTTATCAATTTCGACTATCAAGAGCTGCACGATACGATACCCAGCAGAAAAAAGTCTTCCGTGGTATTCTAGTTATGTAGTTACTGTAACTGTAGTAGTAACTGTAGTTATGAGACACAGGAAGTAAATACTAAATGAAAATTTATAAGTGAGCGCTCAAATAAGCTAGTTTATGACTCTTTTATCATCATTTGACTGTGTAGGGATGAAACTACGGAGAGATACAAGTTAAGAATAGATTACGAATCTCTAATGCGAGACTACAACTAAATGCACATCGTTATCTCACTAGATTAAAGAAGGAAATGTGCTCAAATTTAGTCCACGATAAGATTCGTAAAACCATCGGAAGTGTAGCCAAATTTGATTTTATTTCCTCCCATTCACAAAGAATCGTTCGTTAATTATTCGTAGATCAACGAATAGGTGTATCATAAGGCACCAAAGAATTTATTCATTCTTTGCATTCGAACACTCTAATGTCTTATTCATATATTAAGGCTCTAAAGGAATTAATGAGTAAATGAAATCTAGATGGTCAGGCGTTACTTTGTGGAAAGCCATATTAAGTAATGAAAGGATAAAACTTTGTAATTTCCACACTGAATTTATTATATACGACCGGTTTCGCCACCGGAGTGGCATCGTGACGATGCCACTCCGGCATGCCACCAGACGATGCCACTCCGGTGGCGAAACCGGTCGTATATAATAAATTCAGTGTGGAAATTACAAAGTTTTATCCTTTCATTACTTAATTAATGAGTATACTAAGATTTTGAACAGTTAGAAAACCTTCCGATTCCGGGTTTCTGCTACAAGTAATATATTATTTTTTCTATTTAAATTTGAAATAGCTAAGAACATTCGAAATCGTAAGTAAATGTCCAGTCGATAAGCCCCTCGATTTTCATAATCTATTGGTTGTCTATAAAATTTCTCCTTTAATAACTTTAAAGGCAGAAAAATACATTCGAAGTCTAGATTTTATTATTTCTGCGAGAATTTTACAAAATCCAGCAAAATTTAGAAACAAAAAAATCAAAAAATCTTTAGTTAAGTTCCACCTAATGGAATTTTCATTATCGTAATGCATTATTACTAGATAATTTAATAAAACATGCGTAATAAGTCCCCATCTGTTAGAGGTACCAGTTTAACGCTAATCATTTCTTTAAGCGAGTCACTTAACTCGTTAGCTGAACTGGAACTGTGCGTTGGATGCGTTGGAGAACCAGTTAAACGAAGGACTAATGAAAGTGAATTCCGGAGGCGATATAAATAGAGAATGTGTCGGTATACAACGCTATTTTAGGGCGTAGTAAGTTCAAACTTCGTTCATTCATTATCTTTGCCACGTCTGTTTGACCAAGTAAGTCATAATCTATATCTTAATTATATTTCGAGTCAGTCCTTGGGTGTTGGATATTCATAAGAGATATTTATGGATTTCTAGCGAGTGGTTTCTTGAAGATAAGTAATTGCTCACGAAACAGACATATCTCACTGTCTTCAGCTCTATAGCAGAATACTATCGAGTTTTATTTTTAGTATTAAAAGTTGTCAACGTGAGGATTACCTGCCGAGTAAACGCTAACAATGTCTATGCTTTTTTGTGTACGTGCACGACATCTATATGAATATAAAACGTGAAAAATAGTTATGTAAACTATACGTATATCATAGTTAGAGAATTAAATATGATAAATACAACCACAATGTAACATATACCAAAATTACTCTACAAAAATTAGAGGGAATTAAGATCCCCTTATGTTAGTTTCAAGTTATCAGTGCAAAATTATTCCTTGAATACGGTACCTTGTCTCTGAAAAAAGTCGTTGCAAAATTTTCATTGAGGTATTAGGTTAGATGTTATTTCTCTATATCTGAATGAAAGTATAATCAGCATGTTACTATCAAGGTTCGTATTTCCTCAAAATGTATTCAGAAGATCTCAAAAATAAATAGAATTTTTTTGAAATCAGGAATTATTGATTGTAGGATTCGCTGTAATTTCTGAGCTGTACTTTTTCTCAAGGAGGGGCTTGGGACAATAACGGCAAATTTTTCATTTATCCTTCCATACCACAAATTACGACCTTATTAGAATTGGTTCAAGCATCGTTTTTAAAAATCATTCTAATGAACTATCTCTTGTAGTATTTATTTAATTGAGGATGTTTCTAAGTCATGCTATCTTAAAGAGGGAGAATTTCTTAAACGCCTTCATGAAGTTAAAACTATTGCAATCATTACTGATTATACTTCCGCCGAAAATTCAGAACTCACCACAGGGTACTTTATCACGGAATAGTTACCCTGAGAGTTCCACATGACCTTCGTCAAGACTTAAAATAATTCTATAAGGTTATGAGTACATGAGCTGGACCCATCCTTCAGACTCCCATTAATAATGAGCCCGCTAGTATGCATAAAATGTAACGTCATGGCTCCTCATTCATTTCCAAAGGATAAGGTTCCTCGCTACCGGTAAATTAGAAGGCCGCAGAGACGGATGCAGCAAAAACTTTGAAAGATGGAGTCGTAATACCTTTTCGGGCGAGACCAGGTTGGTACTTAAGCAGATGAACAAGAATGCAAAAGACTGGATCTCCTTGAAAACCAGTTGAGGAAAGAAACCCAACTTTTAATAAATCAATTACGATATTATCTTTGGTCAAGCTCTAGAAAATGGTACCGTATCTAATATAGTAATGGGAATTGTGAATTCCGTTTCGAATTGTGTTTCAAGTGGAGATTCATCACCGTGTAGATTCGATTCAAAACAGAGTGCAAATGACAATTTTGTTACAAATATTCATGCTTTTTGTTACACATCAGTCTACATATTTTATGGAATTATTCATTCCCTTCTATTTTTCGCTGAACCTTCAATTTCGCACATCATCACACATAATCTTGCTAAAGTATTATTCTTTGTCTTCTACAGACATTTTTATGACTAACATTTCCATAATTACTAAACGAACTCAACCCTTGACGTAAATATGGCCTAACAAAAGACTCCCTTTTTCCTGAGTAAAGCTCTCTTATCTCAGATATCATTAGAGCTTTCCAATTCTTAAATGTATTCACCCATTCAGGGGTGCAACCAGGATTTGTTAATGGGGGGTTTCAAAGCTACGGGGCATTGAATATAATTCATAGGCAGGAATACTTCCGCCCGAAATCTAATGAAAATATAAACAGAGTTATATCAACACGTACACACTGTTAATCTCCAGCAGTGTTTATATGGTATAACTGCAAGAAGCCATCCTCTCGTATCCTTTCGTTTATTGTCGGCTCTGATCTCATGGGGGGAGGTTTGAACCCCCCAAAACCACCCTCTTGGCTATACCTCTGCACATCACAGTAGTGGAGTTGGTTATGGGTATCACCATAGTATTTTGAGGTTAGGTGTAAGAGAGGGCCTAACCTCGCCAAAAGGGTTAAATAAATAAAAATAAGACAATCTCTTGTAGTACATCCATATTTCTAAGGCTTTTATTAGCCTCTTCTTTTTTATTACTTGACACGTTTCACATCCGTAAAATTCAACAATCTAACCATAATTTTGTGAATATTCTTTTATATCCTTAAATCTGTATTATTCACGAGTAGATTTCTTTTCCATTGTGTCTTTGGTATCATTTTTTGCTTCTACTTCCAACTTTAATCAAACAGCAAAATCTAACCAGTTCCGGGCTCCTAGATAGCCAAGTAGGCAGCGTTCGTCTTCAGTAAAAGCCCGGGGATCCCGGGTTCGATTCCCGGTGGGTGCCTACGTGCGAGATGACCTACGCGGTCAAAGCACTTTCAACAATACTACTACTAATCTATCCAGTTCCTATCGGCCAATTTGGACTTGTATTATTTTCACTCCGTTATCAAGTTTCTTTTATCATGTTTTACAGTTTTTATGTTCGAATAACATATGATAACTGCTAATAGAGCATATATTGACTATGATCTTAATTTAATAATTTTATCCGACACCCCATACAGGTGAGCATCCGCAACTCCGTTTTCAATACAAGCGCGCGCCACTTACAGGAAAATAGTTACTTATGGAAATGAAAGACGGATGAATAAATGGGAGGATTTCATGAGTTTGTGTGTGGGCGTTCGGAATGATTCTTTGCACGAGCCCAAGCTTAAAAGGAGATTAGTGACAGATGAGCAAATGGGTGGATGAGTTTTGGAGAGCTCCTGCGTGGGCGATCGCCTTCACACTGAGCACGAAATCCAAACTAATGAAGAAGATATATTGCACTTTCTTAGCAGAGACTAAATTTTCATCATACTCTATCAACGTTTCCTATATTTTTTTGCGTATGACCGCGAGTACATTTAAGATTACCCTCAAAACCAAGTCATAGCTATAATCATATCATACGGAAAGCCCCGGATGCTTAATAAAAAATCATCTATGTTACTTTAGCTCGAGTATATTCAGGCCCTCGGATTTCCAAGTGGGCAACGCGTTCACCTTTGATGAAATCGTATTAAGCCGCAACGCGTTTGCCTCCGGGGAAAGCGCTCTCAGGTTCGGTTCCCGATGTGGGCTCACGTGAAAATGAACTCAGCTGTCGAAAAAAATTCATAAAGTTGAGTATATGTAGTTCTTAAAAATGCTTCGTAAGTTGAGGTAAATTCTCACGTAGGGAATTCTACCAGGAATCGAACCCAGGACCGCTTTTATTGGCCATCCGAGAGCCCAGTATATTACTTGTACGTAATATTTTTGGCATGCCTGATATTTTTGCTAATATTTTCAAAATTAAGCTTATCATCGTTTTCTTGATTTTTTTAACGTTCTCTTCAATCTCCCATGGTTCTTATTGAATTAAGGAAATATAGATGATAAGTTAGTTTGATACCGTGAACTACAAGTATATGCATGTGATTTAATGATTGAACGTTTTAGCTTTCGGCCCATTTGTAGTATCGATATATGGATATATAATTTATAACGTGAAGAGGTTTTGAGGGTTTCTTACAGTTCAAGTGTTTGAAAAGGATCTATTAATAAAATACGATGATTAAATTAGTTCGTTTTTACCGTTTATCAATAAATAATTATACATTCTCAGAGTATGTAACAAGGAATTATTCTTTGTTAGATACACGTTATGTTTAAAGTGTAACATATTTTCGAATAATCTACATTATCAGCTGATACAAAACTAGAATTTGGACTCTTAACTTAAATTAAATTTCTAGAGCTCCGCCGTTGCCAAAAACAGTTCGGGTATCGATCCTTGCAAAAGCCCTATATTCTGACACAGGTTGGAAAGACACTCGGCCTTATAAAGATTAATGCCAAGAACAAATTAATCTTAGTCACTTATTATCAGCATCATCATAGTTATCATCCGATCGAATAAGTGATGGGAAAAGTAAGGAAAAGAAAGTTTTTATGTCATATTAAAGATGGATATCCACACAAATACGACGAAGATATCAAAGGTGAGATATATGAATGAGTCACTCATAAATTACACCTTATATCAACACTTCAGGGAATGACACATTGCTATAATTCTGAGTGTTTACCTAATATACGTGTATCCTTAATTAACAGCCGCAATCTTTTCTGAATCGCATATTATACAGTCACTCATAGCGTGAAGGAGCCGAGCCCACTCGATAACCTTCGGATTCATCGCAAAAGACGATTTCGCCTCACGACTGTCAAACATAATTTCAATGACTCGGGTTTCGATCTTTCTCCTCAATCATGTTTTATTTCCCTCGGTTGTCAGTATCGTCGGAAGACTTTTCAAACGATGAGAACGAAATACACTTTTCCGTGAAATTGCGCCGTCATCCACTTGTCAATACAAACGATCCAAAGATCGTGTTGATTCCATAAAGGACGACTGAAAGCGTCCATTAGAAGGTGCATCTTTCTCGGATCTTGAAATATAGATATCTTGTCGATGTTTGAAGTGAAGAAGATCAACAATCGCTCCCAATGACATGAAGATTTCCTTTCGCGACCCGGTTTCTGCAAGAGGGCAGCGTTACGTATAAACTGCGGGAATCTCAAAGGTGATGCTATCCCACTATTCTCCAGATGTAGGTCTCGCATGGAAGAAAATTATATATCTTCGGACGAGCGCTTTATCATCTGGTGGATCAAAATAAAACGAAAAAGAGAGGGAGTGACGAGCCCTTTAAATCAGGCAAGATTATTGCGGTCCCATTCCACTCTCGTATCACACAGTAACTGATTTTCGGTTTGTAAAAATTTTCATTTTGAATTTTAAAAAGAAGTAAAGAATATCTTCGTGATTTCCACTATATTTGTGTTATTTGACGATCATCTTCGGCTACAACACGATCGTAATTACTTGAAAATAATATTCTAACCCGTCGTCGAAATAAAAATGATTGGAAAAAATTGTTGATCTCATGGGGGGAGGTTTGAACCCCCCAAAACCACCCTCTTGGCTATACCTCTGCACATACTACATCACAGTAGTGGAGTTGGTTATGGGTATCACCATAGTATTTTGAGGTTAGGTGTAAGAGAGGGCCTAACCTCGCCAAAAGGGTTAAATAAATAAAAATAAGACAATCTCTTGTAGTACATCCATATTTCTAAGGCTTTTATTAGCCTCTTCTTTTTTANTACCATTCTATCCCAGTCTCGTATAACAGTTTATATTTTGAATTTTTTCAAGAATTTAGTTTTCCTTTACGGCTTCCATAGCAGTAGTTTTAACGATTTGGGGGTGTTGAACTTATTTTGTAGGTAATAACAAAATTGATAAAAGTAGCTTGAAAATACGTCTATTTTCGTCTTTTTGAAGAACGAAACCTAATTTATTTCGTTTTTTACTGAGATCTACTGATAACTATATGAACTGAAGCGCTGGCAATCGACCTCAATATTGTTGATACCAGTTATTTACCATAAGAAGTAAATAATATTTTGAACTATCTTTAGGCAGTATCTCACGTGCGCGTATAGAGGACAGTAAGAAATGTTTTAAGCCTTCTATTAAGGCGCTTCCGTTGGAATACATTTCACAAAAAAATATGGCGCAGTTAGGCCTACTATACCTATTTAAGTAAAGCAGAGGATTCTAGTCATCGTATTGCGAACAATCTCATGCCCTACTTGATGTTTGATGAATATGAAGAAAGCACAGATGTCCGGCGATATTTTTTGAAGCTTCATTACATTTAGTTATGGAGATTAAAAAAGTGGTTGCTAAATTTTGCAAAATATGCTTTCTTCTATAGGTCAGTGGAAGGTTTGATATTTCCTTAGGCTATTGATTTGACGACTTCTATGACTTTTATGATTCATGCCATACTATAATTAAAGAATCATATGCTTGGTTCGTACTATAATTTTCACTACATATGATCCATTGTTCGATGTAAACGTGCAAAGAATTCCATAAAGTATGATATTATAATCAACCGGTTTCAATCCTACTCAGATTCAGGCCTCCCCAAGTGTTTTCCATCATTTTCATTCCGAGCTTCTCATTAACACCCCAACTTGGTAATGCATCTGTACTATTTGAACCTCGGTCTTCTTCTTGGTCTCCTCACGTCTGTTGGCGCCCAATTGATAAATGCTGGCGAACGACCATTGCCGCTTTTCCTCGCCGCATAGCCTTCCTTTTAGCTATTTTGCTTTTTATTTAATGCCAACGATTTTTTCCCAAAAAGGTGTTGCGTTTCCTGACTCTCCTTGTAATTACAAGCACACAGCGCTAAACAATTAGTGTGGTTAGGAATTTTCGGCGATGAAAACCCAAGTACATAATATTCGGTCTCTAAACTTTGACTAAATATACTGCGTTAAGTATTTGTGGAAATATATGATTAAGCGAATGGTGGAGCGCATTCTGCTTTTTTTCACCATCATCTTTAATTCTTTGAACATGTAGTATCAGTCTGCAATAATTACGCAAGGCAGAAACTTGATCATTTTATTTATTTAAAATTTTTTATGCTCTGGGAAGTTCCCATAGAGCAACACAAAAAACAACAAGTAATTTAAAATTACAAAAATGTATGGAAATACAAAAAACAATATCGACAGAAATAAAAAGAATACAGAAAATCAAAAGAGCAAAAGAATGCGCTGCAGAAATACAAAAATCTGTGGAAAATACAAAAATAGCTAAGCAACAACACGAAACAACAATATAAGTAAACAGAGAATTTAGAAACCAAGACAGATAATAGTCATACTACTCGAAACACTCATTTTAAACATCAGAAGCTAAGAGATAGTTGGACCGAGACAGACGCACCGAGCTGGAATATTTGATAAAGTCAGGTAAAGAGTTCTAGAATTTAGAGCCTTCTATCTATGTCGGTCGTAAGAATCGCTACAGTGAAAAGGCCGCGAGCTAATGGCATTGCCATGGTTTCGCGGACCTCCCTTCCAAGTATAGCATATCGCGGATAACATATTTACTCCTTGCAATTGCAATGAGTTTATAATGTCTATTATTCATTCCAGGACTGAGGGCTCCAGTGGCGCAATTGGTTAGCGCACGGTACTTATACGACAGTGTCCGAGCTATGCCGGGGTTGTGAGTTCGAGCCTCACCTGGAGCATCATTTTTTGTCCTGATGACAATAAGAAACTAGTGGTTTTCACTTGTAAATCTGTTTCCATTTTTACAAGTATATTAAAATTAAAATACTACTTTACTACATTACGATCAATATAATTGTATAAATAATGGCCAAAATCTTTCCTCTAAGGTTGCATGTACTCCTTGAGGATGGAATTGGTACATACGGTAGAGTTCGCCAATTTCTTTCTTTAGTTTGTGTCTGCTATTTATTGCAAGTAATGAATGCATATTTTCAACAGATATGACAGTTTCGATTTTCATCTGAGATATTCCATTCACGCGTTGATCTTTTTCCCCAGCAAAAGTACGAAAATGGTGTGAAGAGAAGAGTGAAAATCTGTGAAGAATTCAGCCAAATATCTGGTTGAATCTTCATTCCCTCCTCCACCAGCTAACAAAACCAATGGAGAGGGAATGGGCCACACTAAGCGAGATGAGGAGTGAGATAATCTACCCCTGTTTTCCTCACTGATCCCAAACGCTATAAATACGTGTACGTGAAGGCAGCACAATGATCCTATAAATAATGTTTTTTATAGTATTCAATAACAAAAATAATCTAGTCTTTATTTAGGTGAATTTTAGTCTAATGAGACCACTCTTTCAATTAACCTAGTAAAGACGAACACAATCAGCCATGCCCTGACCAGGATTTGAACCCGAGACATCGGCGTTGCTAAGCTAGCCCGCTAACAACTACGCCTTTGAGGCTAGCAAAAAGTGACCGAGTTGAATACCATTTTCAGTATCATTTACACCTCAGTAGGTTCCGTATCGTCACAAGTATGAAAAGGCTGCAGTTAAAATAAATGGAAGATATATTTTTCTCTATCCTGTACCAAAAAACATGAAAAATAACACATTTTTCTAGATATGGTAACGGAAACTTAAGGCTATACGTCAGACGACAGTCCATTTTCATTTTAATCCCACAAGTAGCTTCTTATCATCGCACGCTACCCGTATTCGCTCAAAATTTTCGTAGCCATACGTGGCATACACAGCTGCGTAAATCAAGCGTCGTCCCCAAAGGCGATGGTCAAGAAAGGTCACCGCGGATTGTAAAATAAAAGCGGAAAAAGTGGAAGGTAGAAAGCGGCACGAGTTGAGCAACGCTAAAAGAATTAAATGGTTTATTGGGGAAGCCCTTAGCGTGTTATCTAACCGATATATGCGATGTCCATCCATATCGACCACTCATCCTACCCAGAGCGAAACTTTCTCTCTTCTGCCGATAAATTAAAGATCTCCAAGCCCTTATTAGAAGACAATTCCGCACGTCTCTGAAGACTGCACCGGTTGAATCTTATGGAGAAACGAAATCAAGCGGTCCATTATCTGATAATCGCGTCAGATGAGGGACGCTATTAAGTTGTTTATTACTTACTCAAGAAACAAATATTCGTCGCACAATTTGCAAGATGATTGGGCTTTACTGAACTATTAAATATCAAAGTATGGCCTCTTGGGTTATGTAAACCCCATAAGATCTATCTCTTTAAGTATAAATGATCAGGTCCGGGTTATTTTTTATTCCTACTAGATCAGGTCGAAGGTATATGACGATAAAAGTTAGGCACCCCTTTACAGTTCTGAACTTGCTAATATCCGTTTAGAATATAATTTTAATACCTAAAATACACACTTATGAAACATAAAACTTTGAAATTCAGCTTTAGGGAAGCATTCGAAAACTTTATCTACGGGTATTATGAATAAAATGTAATGTTCTATGCTGCTTGATCGGTGACCGATAAATGAATGAAAATATCCTTATAAGAACTGAAACGCCTTATTTTACACTTTTGACTATAGAAACCGTTTCCGAAAGGTTAAAAATAGAATTACGAGCTTTCCACATCAACATCTACATAAGCACCCCACAAGTCGTCTTTCGGTAGGTGGCAGTGGGGTGTAAAGCGCTCGCGTTACCTCTTTAGCTTAATGTTGTCGCATATCGTTCGCGGAAAGGATGAGTCCTTAAAACGACTTGTATGTACTTCCATATATTTCTGTTACTTTACGCTCATTGTCGGTACGGCATTTGATTGATTTTAAAATTTAAAACCTAGTTCTCAATACCCGAGTCAGTCTCTTTCATGACATACGTGAGAATGTCGATATTTGGAAAAAAGACAAACACGCTTCGTGTATCAATCGAAAAAATTGTAGAAAGAAAATTAGGGGTCTACTAGGGCTCCCGAAAATTAGAGGTAATATTTAGTCACAGCAGATAGGGAAGAACCACCTTGGATAGGAGAACCTATTTGTCTTTTTCAGAAATATTTCAATGTTTGGAATCTTCATGGCTAATAATGCCTAATAAGTGTCGCTCATTCTGAGGTAATTCAGAGAATAACCAAGTGATAGTGTAACTGTTTGAGAGTCTACCCTTTCGCGAATTAGACCAGCGCTCCAGTGGCGCAATTGGTTAGCGCACGGTACTTATACGACAGTGTCCGAGCAATGCCGGGGTTGTGAGTTCGAGCCTCACCTGGAGCACTTTTTGTTATTTAGGTATTCTATCCCGCCGAATGACCTCGAAAGTGAAAACTTACCAACGCGGAATTTTCGTCTCTCAGACTAGTATTTCTTGTTATTTTTGTGAAATGCAAAGATCGATACACGGGACCTATCCGAAATCAGATATTTTTTTCGGTGACCTATCGAATATATCATATACTTGATTGTATTAATTCATTTCTGTGTTTTCGCGAGTTTTTTGCTCCCCTTCTTGAGTGGGCGTTTTCCCGCACCGTTGGTTTTTCTCTGAGAGCCTTCAGCCGACGAATTTTTCCCACAACCCCATTGTTTCGTTTACTTTTGCTTTGTTTTTCAAATAATTTTTAATTTCTGTAATTCTATGTCTGTGTCATACGTGACTTCAGAGGTTAGGTGTAGGGGAGGCCCACATGGGCCTAAATAATAATATTTCGGTAAGGTGATTTATCATTTGCTGGAATTTCGAAACGAATTAACGAATATGAGAGTATTCCAGCATACCTTATATATTTTATGTATTTCAATAATAATTAATAGTTAATACTTCTTGCTAAGAAACTGTCTTTCACAAAAAGATTCAATATGGGCTCTTATTTCTCTTCGTTTCTCGTTTGAGAGTTTTATTTTGTTATACATTACTTTTACGTGACTAATAACGTTCTGAACTTAGTTTAGGGCTCAATTGTATTAACAAGCAATCTCTGAAGAGATACCATGCGTATTAGTAATCCGAAAAGCTTAGCGAAAAATTATTGATGCGGCAGAGATTTCATCTATTTTCGGTATATCGGATGGAAAAGGTGTATGTATTGAGTAGTCCTCTGCCTGAAGCCTGTTTTAAATTTCATCCCCTTCACCTACCCTTCACAAAAAGCTTTGGAGAGGGGGATGAGACGGCTAGGTAAAATGAGGAGTCATGTAGTTATGTGTACATATAAATCAATCAAAATTTATTAGTTGAAGAAAGACTCATTTTACCGTGATATACATCATTCCGAATAGCTTATAAACGTGGGAAAAGCAATTTAGCATATGAGAATGTAATATAATATTCTGAAATTGATTATGGAAATAGAGGATAATCTGTATTTCATTATTTAATTTCCATTCAAGGCATAAGTTTGTTCCATAAAGGCATACAGAAAATGTATTGCTATGGAAAAAGTAAATATCTGTGTAACATCACGAATTTCCACAATATCACGACCACCTCCGTAGATTTTATTTAAATTTAAGTTTGACTTAAAGGTCATGCTGGTCAAGTTAATTATATTTATTTCCATTGAGCAAAGTCATGTGTTACGGGGATTGCTAATTTAGTCACCCTCATTATGAAACAGAGAATAGCGAGCAAACATTGTAAAGGTAAGTGACGCCCTTATTCATGCATTCAAGGAGGACTTCGAAAAAAAAGGAATGGGAAATCAAATGTTAAACAGTCGTAAGTATGCGCGACCCGTTTTGAATGTGGAATGCACGGCGTCCGTCATCATTTGCATAATAGCAAACTGGACATTCCGAATGCGCTAACAGAGGTCAGGAAAACGGCCGTTCGGCGCAACCCTCTGGTTAATATTTTTCTGCAGTTCCATGAGGACATGTGGGCGGCCCGCCGCTGGATGTTTCGACAGCTTTCAAAACTCCCTCCCGAAATAAGAGATAAGGGATTTAACGAGGCGCGCGTCATACCTTTTTTATCGGTGAAGAAAAAGTGCGGTAAGATATCGCATTCCGCCGAAGTTCTCGCAGTTCTTCGTTTGCAAACCACGCTACCGGTGGTTTGCAAACGAGCGTTGATATTTTGACTGCTCGTAAAACAACTGAGGCGAACAGCCTCTTAGCGGAGTAAACTCGCGAATTTTTTTCGAAGAAATTTCGCCGCTGAAAGCGGAAGAGTTGGCGAATTTAGCAATTAAGTTTTAGCTACTATTTCAGACCACCATGCAAGTGTGTGGGCCATAAAAAGGTTATTTTGTTTTCTTAGGAAATGTGATGAAATATATGTAATATGCCAGGAGATAATAAAATCTCATTAGATACATAAATACCTTTAACTGGCTCCGTATTAAAATCATTTATGTATTAACAGTGTTATTTGAAGCGCTGTAATTTTTTAGCGCGTTTGTTTTTGATGAAACGAAAGCAAACCGTCAATCCAAGCTATTAAAACATTGTGAGTTAATTTCCTATGATTTAACCGTACAAATCAAAGTTTTCGCGGCTCTACGGAATCGAACGTTCCACTTATTAGGAAAGCAATCATTAGTTAGTCTTATAAAGAATGCTTATGAGCATTATAGTCACATATTTATCATCAAGAAAATTTTCTATATTGGTAGATATTAATAGGTTTATCCTGTACGGAGAATAATTACGTTCCTGCGATCCTTTGTAATAAATATTTTAGAAAGGGATACAGGGAAAAAATTGGGTCATAATACCCCCTTCAAGTTTAGGGCCTCTTATTGCTACAAGTAAAATTTTATTGTTTCTCGAAAGAAAATTCAGAGTATAAGTTAGCTGAGTAAAAACAATTTTTCCAATAATTCCAATTAACTGTGAAAGGTAGGAGTTAACTCGAACGTTACGTTTAAATTACGCAAATAGTATATAGTATAAATACACATTAGTGGAATTTATGCTGGGAATTTATCTTCTTCTTCCTCAAAACGCTTTTAGTGGTTTGGATACTCGTTCTAAATGTGAACTGTTACGAAACATTTAATGTCAGATCACCTCAGCGCAAGGGTGTCTTTAGCAGATTGCACGTTCGTCGTTTGGTGGAGTTAATCCTTTCTTTAAAGACCGAGCACTTCAGGCTGGCTTTTATCGAACAATGCGGCAATACTGTGAGATTTCGGCCCCTGGATTAAGTTCGTGGTTGCTGATGACTCCTGGTGTCGTAACCATACAAGGGTTAATTTTGAGTGAAAGCTCGAGATTCCGTCGGTAGTTTCGTCGTTTAATTATGCCGTCGTAATGCACCGAAAAGTCACGATGGACGTGCTCGGGAAGAGAATGAAATAATCTAATTAAGTTAGCGATACAGAAATTTGCAGGTGATCAGTTTGATGCTCCATACATTTCAGTACCTTAACTATCGGTTGAGGGAGTATATTCTGGGTCTCATTTATTCAAAGCCACGAAGAATTATAATGAAAATGTTATTATTCCTGAATATCAAGATATTACGGATAGGAGAAAGTAAACAATTGGGAATTTGCAAGCTGCATCTATTTTCCCAAGTCAACTTTCAAGTGTTATATGATTACGCGAGTATTCAGAGACCGCCTAAAAAGAATTCTTTATGACCTAGCCCACTGGTCGCCAACCTGGTTCCTACTGCCCACACATGGGCGTTCTGAGTTTTCATGGGGGCGAAGGTGAGTATTTCCCAGATGACAAAATTGACAGTCGAAGTCGACAATGGTTAGTAATTCATGATTGGGGAGATTCAATCGTCCTTAGTAATAACGACGAGGAAAAATGTTTCTCGGAGAAAAGTTTTACTAAAAGACTGATGATATTTTTTTAAGAGATAGAGATATTGGCTTGACAATTTAAAAAATTCCTTAATGTATTCTCCTTGTTATATTGTACCCAAGTTTGCGTTATAACTCTATATTTAAGGGAATATTTATTTAATGTTAATTTGTATTTAATACTGTAGTACTTGACGAAGAATCATATATACTCGACCTGTAAAGAAGGCAGGTGACCACTGAAAAGCAGTCAATCTTTGCGGTAAGACAATGAATAAACAGTGAATTTTGAAAACTTTTTCTCTGATACTTTTTATATCAATGTACCTCGGCGTTTCTGACTTTCACCATCTTATGATATAATGTCAATTAAATCTGCGTTAACAACTATTTAAGCTTCATTTCGTAGAATGGAGTAATTTCAATATGAAATTAATTCGTTAACTTCCATCGACATAATTAAGTTGTATACATTGCTTTTCAATCCTGGCATTATATCCGTTTCAATTTTGATGATAAGATACTTTCAGAAGAAACTGGCTGAGCTTCTAGTTTCTGTAAAATCTTATCTTTCATTCTTGTCGCTCTATTGTTCTGACAGCTCCTTTTTTCTTTTATGTAACTAATTAAATTATAAATTTTATTCAGCCTAATTTCTTTGCTATATATGTATCGTTTAAGTGAAAGATTGAACTTTCCAGTCTCAATTTCGCCGAAATGTCTGTCTGTTAACGCTCATTTAATAATAAAACGGTACCTCTATTTAATCTCGCAGCATTCTTTGTCAGATAACGAGTCAAGATCTAGACTGGTTCTTTTCTTCTTTCTCCCAACCTTCGACCATGAAGACATACTCGTCAATGATGGTGTCAACATTGAGATAACGGTCGGTAAAGCTTATTTTGTCTTTCATTTCTCACCTTTTACGAACTAGAGATATATCCTAGATAACTCTACCGGCCATCTTTAAAGCCCAAAGAAAAAAATTCCGGCTGCTATCTGCTCAAGCGGAGATTTATGGGTCAATAAAGAAACGAAAAGATCCGTTAGGAAAGCAATCGGGCCCCTCAGTACACATTTTTTCCATTCCAGGGTACAAAAAGGCTGTAATATCCCAATGAATCATCTAAATTCGTTTTTCTCTCATAATGGAGCACTTACATCATATAAAGGGAGATGATCATAGTATAAGAAACGGCAGCACAAGTACTATAGATTGCTTGGGAGACATTGCTCCTTTTGTCAGTGGCGCGATTATTTGATTATTTCTAAGGATCTGTCTATTAAGATGGCTATATTTATTTATTTTTTCTGTGGCGTTCCAGCAAGTTAAGTCGCATTACATCGATCATATGTTTATTTCTGTTTAACTAAGACATGAATTCAGATATCGCTAAATTCGTAGCCTTTTTTGGAATCGAGAATAGTAATAATTGTAACAGGGGATTGTAGCCATTTTAGTAACATTCTATGGGAGGAATTTCGAAGGTAAAGCAAATAAAAAATCAAATATTAAACAGTTATACTCGTTTACGACCCGTTATTGATTCGGAGTAACATGATTACGTTTTTGTTACTGCGGCAACATATCCGTGGTGATATAAACAATTTAAATTAACACGAACGGTTCATAGTAAAATATTCAACTTTGCCTTATTTATACATATCGGTATTTTAATTTTGATGATTTATCTATTTTTTATCGTTTCTTCATTTCATGTAAGACGCTAATGAGTAAAATTCTTTGATCTTCCGAAAAAACCTCTTGGTGGCCCTTAAATTCCAGGGCTGCCCCGCCATTCAGGTGTTGTAGATGATTTACGTATGTTACACCCACGACTATATTACCTGTCTCTCAAAAAGAATTACATGTTAACGCTTGACTTTCAAATTTGGCCACGCACACCGTTTAAAACCGCAATGCGGAAACTTTCAAATTTAATCCTAGGGACAATCACAGCGACGAAGAACATTTAATGTGCATCTCAATCGCGATAGCATACCAATGTTGTTTATTTTAACTGTCCACCATTCCGTTTTACCCTTATTTGACCCCATGAATTACTCGATCGCAAACCACTAATTTTATGTCTTGATAAGTGCCCCCCTCCTTTGCCGTATTTCAAGCCTCTTCTGCATTTATTATTTTCGCATCTCTTTCTTTTATTACTTAATCCAATCCTTCTTCTCAAGACTCCTCCCACTCTTCACCGTAAACTTTTCCGTCACATTTACGATTTTTCCATCCAAACAAATTAATTTTCTCGACAAACACCACGCCCACATTTCAAAAGTTTTCTGATCTCTTACTCTTTAATGACCTTGTCTTGCGATCGTAAGGCGCTTTTTGGAATGTTTTGTTGTCTTTCTCTTTCCAATGAATTCATCACGACTGTCCTCAGTCTTTTATTTTTCTTTGGACTTGGATCCACGAATCCTTTCCCGAACTTCTGAAGATATTTTTGTTCTTAACGTATATATTGTTAAATTTCAAAGAATCAGGCGAGGTGTTGTGGTAATCCATATCCATATATAATCTATAAAATTTGTGGTAAAAGTACATATTATTCGTATATTCTTCCGTATATATTGTTGTTGTTTCTTCTCTCATTTCATATTCTCTTTCCTATTTAGACTTGGTCTTTACTTAGACTAACTACGTAACTTCAAGAAGAGACCTAGAACCATGGAGTAATCTTAACATTACTCTATGCTGTAGCCTATCTGAAATTAGAACCTAGAACGGTTTGTCATTAGCTACCCTAAGCACTAGAGGGAATGACGCTTATTTGGAAACAATAGAAATGAGGAATTCTTGGGAGTTTACTGTGTTTAAGAATTATCGTGCACTGATACTAAGATTAGAAAAATTCTACGTAGGTAAACCACGATGACTTAACGAGCAATATTTTATTATAGCAATCAACAAGGAGAAACTTATATGAAAATCATACTATCGTTCATGCTTCAGTAACTATCAGAGGCCTAGATAAGACAAAAGTAAATGAAAGATACATTTTCTTTCTGGTAAAATATTCCATTCATCTGGTATGATGGAGGGAGCAATATTATAAGTTACATATCTTAATTAGTAAATGCCAACCATGTAAAGTATAATTATAATTTGAAGATCACAGGTATTTCCGAATTTAATAATTAGTTTTAAACTGTTCCAGTATACCATACGTGGATTATAACACGCCATGTTGACTACGTGAAACTTCTGCGAAATTAAATTCTTTGTTGGCGTTCCTGCGAAGACAGCGAAAATGTCGTTTAATTTTACTCAACCTTTAGAACCGTAAATATCTAGATTATTTTTATGTAGGCTTCTATGAATAATAAGGTAGGGTTTTACTATACACAAGAGAATATATTTTTTCTCATCCCTTGCCAATTGACAATTAAAAGCTGATACGATCCCAATCAGATTATGAACTTTCTGCTGCAATGTATTGCGCAATTAATTAAAGAAAATATTTTTTCGTACGACTCCTTAATTTTTGCGCATTAGCTTCATAGTGAAAGGGCCGTATAATTAATCTTCCTAGCGATCGGTTTGGGTAATAATAGCCTGTGGAAAGACGAAACGCGGCAAAGTTTTAAAATATCTGGAAGAAGATTCCGCATCAAAAGAGGCGGTCGTTATAAAGTCTCGTAAATCAACTCCAACTAGTGAACCCTCCCTCGAAGTGGGAAACGTTTGTGGAAACGCTTTCACAAAAACGAAACTCTCCTTCCTCCACGTCGTAATTCGTCGCGTGAGGAAGAATGGGGCTCGCTTCGATACATTAGCGAATATTTTTTTTATATCCTACGCAGCTTTCTCCCAAGGTCCATAAAGTATCCATCCCGATTGAATTTGTGTGTGCGGTTAACGGAAACACCGATTCCGATTTCGCCGTATTTCTCCACGTGGTCGTGCACTCAAGATGACGGGCGTAGCCATCTTGTCGACCCCTCCCCGCGCAACAATTAATATCGAGAACTTTACCGTTTTGTAAAGCTGCTAATGCGGCTTAAGAAAGTGAAAGCTTTTTAGTTTTTATTTTTCCAAGACCAGGATGAGGTCGATATTAAGGAAAGAAAAATATTTCTCCACGGCACTTTTTCTCCCTGGATGGAAGGAGTGCATTAGTTTCTGCCGAAGGCGATCGGAATCGTAAACGGAGGCGGAAGCGAGAAAAGGACTGAAAAGAGCTGCAGATGAATGGCCTCGTAGAAAACGGGAAATAGAAGCATCGCTTAAGAAGCGATTTTTCAAAATAGTGGATGGTAAAGAGGTTCCGTGGAAGGATCACGATGTGAAAGATCGCGGAGGAATCCATTATGATCCCGCGTGTTGGATACATTCTGCGTTCGTATACAAACGCTTTCCGCGATAGTGACAAATGGGTTAATGTAGACACCCATTTCGAAACGTAATCAAGCGTTTAAAGTGGGAACGAACTGTTCGGAATGGTGAATGATTAAGGGTTACTCTCTCTTACTTATTTATACATATGCCTTATGGTATGGGGGTATGCGAAGGCCTTTCGTGTTAGCTATGTATTTATGTGTACAATATGAACCACTGTTCATAGAAAGTTTACGAGTAAGTAAGAAAAATACGGGCGAAACATATCAAAGAGATTAGGCGGCAGAATGCGGGTTTCTTTTGAATTGTTTGCATTGTATATGCTTCCCCGATTTGATTTGAATTGGAGGACGGATATTGAAAGACTCATCTTTCCTTTGGTGAGATGAAATATAAAATTAGTTTAAACTAATAATGAATCTTTCTTGTCTATTTTGACGGGAATATGAATTAGATACGATAGAATTTGTTAGACTAGAATTGCAACAAAGTTAGATACAGTAATATAAAATCATTACAAATACAGTGTAGTTGGAAAATATGCATCGTCCTTATTTTAAATATTAGATTATGGACATAGCTATAAAATGGGTGTATCACAATACAGTTTTCTTGAACCAGAAACTCACCTCAAAAGATAAATGGAAGATTTAACTTACTCGCGATTGCCATTAATAACTAGAATAATGACGTGGTTGCTGGTAGCCAGGGCGTTAAACCGAAATGTTTTCGTCCAAGTTTTCACTGCAGTTCGATGAAGAAAACAGATTTCGATTTCAGTTTCGGTTTTGCTCCGTCCGACGATAAATCGGCACAAACCGGATTTTTCCTTCTGATCATTAAAATGAAATGCAACTCAGAATGTTAATTTATTATGTGTAGCTTTTCTCAATAACAGGAGATTAACTAAAATCTTAGAATGTTACTTGTGATGTTAAAGTAACGACGATCGAACAATTAGATCAGATAAATTTATATGTGAATAATTAATGTTAGCTTAATGCTACTCGATAACACACACAAATAGTATAACTCTTTCCATTTTCACGAAACTAAATTGTACTAGTATTTGGAACTGAAAATCGGAAAGGAATAACTAGCTGTTTTCTGTTTAGGTTCGGGTTCAAGAATTTCATTTTTTTCGGTTCGTTCTATTTTTACTCAGGCAAATATAGCGGTATTTTATCGGTGTCGGTTTTCGGTTCAGTTCCGGTTCGATACTCTGCTGGTAACTGAAAAGAACCTGCGAAAATAAAACATGTCAGTATACGCATATAAATATAATGAAAGTGAAAATAGGCGATTTAATGCATAATTGATCAATTGAGAAATAAACTATCAAATCTAACAATTACCACAATCAGTTACCTGAATTTGAAATTGATAAGATGAAGTATTCTATAGATGAGGCTCACCATGAATTAACCAATGGAGCCAATGTCTACATCCACATCTATGTAAGTACCCTGCAAGCCGCCTTTCGGCGTGTGGGAGGAGGTGCAAGCACCATGACTAATTAACTAATCGATTGCTTTCGCGTATCTTCGTGGAAAAAATGAATTTTTGAAACGACTTGTTCTATCATCTATTTCTCTGATTTTCCTCGCAGTATCAAAACGGCATATATAACATGTCTAATGTTACAAGTTTTAGTTTGGCTAACTTCAATAGATATTTCATTATTTCTACTCGCATTATTCTCCAACTATATTTCCTCTCTTCTCCTTTAAGTTCACTTTGTGTCGTATAAGTCAACGAAAACAATCCTAAACCTTCTGTTTATGAGACGTATGTGTTAACTTGGTCGGTGGTAACTCCTTAGTATGTTAATTTTATAATTGTCTTAGTATGTTAATTTTATAATCGTCTTAGTATGTTAATTTTATTTTCATTTTTCTTGTTATAGGGACAATTTTTCAAGTGCTGTGGCTCTTCCCTTGAACTTTATCTTGAGGATACGTCATGCAGAATTTTTGCTTAAATAATTATGAGGCATGCAGCACGGAAAGCAAGTAACTTAAAATTAATTCCTATCTCATTATACATGTCACAGACGGAGGTTAATTTATAAAATGTCTACCTCAAGGTGAAAAACGGAATACAAGGTGATATCTTACAACTTCAAGCAATTTCCCAAAGATTGAGAAAAAGAAGGTTCCAATTAAATAAACGAGTATTTGTAAACTTTCATTTTAGTATATTGTTGTTTTCTAAAAGAGTCTACGTGGATTGTAAAATCGTTCACAACTAATGTATATATTTTGCAGATACATAATTCTTTCTGTTTCAAAATATTAATCGATTATAATAACCACCGTCGATTACATGTGAAAATTTACGTTTCCGTGTTAGTAGATTTCGTAAGAAAAATATGTGAAGTTAATAATTTCTTTATCTTGCACAATTTTTATTTATTAAAATTTTAGTAGAAACAGAAGTTGTATTCATATAGAGATTCATGAGAAAAAATTATTTCTATCGTTATTCCTATTTCGATAACCAAATATATAAATAATATGAAATCATTAAGTTAGATCTGGAGTTATCCCATTGAATTGTGATGGCTGTTTGACGTATTGTACCATTCTATATCATCGGGCTCCGTGGCGCAACGGTAGCGCGTCTGACTCCAGATCAGAAGGTTGCGTGTTCAAATCACGTCGGGGTCAACTGTTTTGGATTTTTTTTTCGTGATTCTCCGAAATCATGTCACTCTAAAATTCAGAGCAACTCAAAGCAGAACAAAATATATAAGGATTTTTGGCCTATATACCAATAAAGGAGATGAATGAATAATGAAACGAATGTTTTGAAAACGTTCCTTGAAGATTTTTCAAGAAAATTCGCGTTCTATAAGGAGCATTAACTGGAACAAATGGCACAAACCCTATTCAATAACCATTAATTCCCAAACAAGTCTTTCCACTCTGATATCTAATAATCGAATATTTCTGTGATTAAAAATGTCACTACTGAACTACTGAAATGAAAATTGGAAAGCAATCTACATCTACATCTACATTAGTACCCTGCAAGCCGCCTTTCGGCGTGTGGCAGGGGGTGCAAGCACCATGACTTTACTGAATTTACTTCGCTAATCTATTACTTTCGCGTATCGTTCGCGGAAAAAATGAATTCTTGTATCGATTCGTTTTAGCATCTATTTCTCTGATCTTTCTCGCAGTGTCTGAACGGCCTATGTAACATGGGGGGCGCATTATGTCAGCTACATCATCTACGAACGTGCTTTCTCTAAATTTATCAAGGAGATTTAGTCTTTGTCTTAGATCTTTAGTTTAGTAATCAGTTAACGCAAAACATTTCTCTTCTTTCCTCCTTTCCACTCTACTTTCTAGATATCGAATGTTTCCTTTCATAAATTTCAGTAGTAAAAACGAAAAGAAATTTGAAAAGCAATTCATTGACGCCAAAGCTCTGATAGATTTCCAAATATTTTGTCTTCTGATGTATATATTACTGTTACATCGCAACTAGTTCTTTGAAAAATCATTACATTTTGTCGATAATAGGAAATTAGAGGATGAATGGTTTCACGAAAAAATAACTTACCATCGGCGTTGGGTTTCCTGAGATTAAATACTTATATGTATAGGCAGTGGCGTAACGGTAAATCTGGGGGGCTTCCCTCAGCAAATCATCAAGGCGGGGGCTCTCTATGGATAGAAAATGAGTCCCCTACCTTTCAGGGGCCTGCCTGCGGGGGCAGTGGGGGCTATCAGCTCCTATATAAGGGAAAGATGATTATTTTGGCGGAGGGCAGAATAAGTGGAGTATATCAGTCAAGGCTTGCTGCTTTCGGAAAGTAATCAGGAACAAGAAGAAGGAAGTGAATTGGTGTTTAATGAATAGCAGAGAGAATATAGAGAGACCGTAGGTGGGGTCAGGAGGAAAGAAAACTTGTGGATAGGAAGATGATTAAGGTGTCTGACAACATCCCTATTTGGTTCGTGCCTTTTGAAAATATGGGTCGCGAGGGTTAAGGGAAAACCACCAAGAATATCTCTCATTTTTTTAAATGTACACGAAGTCGAATGTCTAACCGTGAGATTGTCTGATCAAGCGTTCAGAAAATACAATCAACTAAACTGTTCACGTCGTAGGTTTATTGGGTTAGTTTAATTATTCATGACTTTCTCGGGAATTTCCGGGAATTCTCGAGAAACTTCTTGTCTAGAGACCGGGAAACATTCGTTCTAGATAACAAGAAGAGAGAATTTTTAATTTGTAAATTCATATTCATATCATTCAGCTTCTCAGGACATAGCTGGGCCACAGGGTAGCACACGCAAAAGTGCATAGTTTAGAGATATCCGTTACAGACAGTGAAAATAAATAAAAAAATAATCATGTACTCCATGCAGAGTTTTTAGTACAGTTTGAAACAGCCTGTATGACATTTGCGATCGAAAATTAAATAACAATAATTGATTCCTTAGAAACTTTGGGTTTTTAAATTGTTAACTATTTTAAAGATTGTTGATCGATCAGTGAGTCCTGGAATTCTTCGAAACAGTATCTCGTGTCCGGGAAATGAAAAATGACCGGACATCAGAATTCCAATGTATAACCTACAATATGTAATTGATTTCTTGCCTTTAACTATTATACCATGCAAGGGAAAAGACAGAGGGGAAGGCAGAGGCAAAAGATGTCATATGACAAAGGGTGAGGTGAGTTACCAGATAACGAAAGAAAAGGCTAAGAATAGGGAATATTAGAGCACATGGACCTACCGAAAGGTAGAACACTTAGTAAATTATTATTAACTATTATAACATACGCCAACATCCAAGCGGTAATAGACATTCCACTCGCCAATTAATCTCTATCTAACCACAGTTATACAACTCTCGTCTACAGTCAATCCCTCTCCTAACTTCCGTCTATTCGGAGCAATCCCTATAAACTACAAATTATTCTCTCAAGCACACAAATGGGAGTTTTTGCCTTAAACATCCCACAGCTACGTAGTAGTTGACAAGTGGTGATACAGGTATAAGGAACATTCCACAGTTCCGTAGTACTTCTCTTACATACTTTTCTTACGTCTATGAATTATCCCGCAAGACGGGCCATACACGATGTCCATGAAGGCCAAACTGCTTCCTGTTGACTTTTATTCTTTTTATCCGATGTTCTTTTTCGGATCAAAGGGGCAAGTGAAGCAGCACACCCAGTGGAATCCACTCTGGCTGTGGGAGAGGAAAGAGTGACAGGAAAACAAGCCGCCTCTGAAAGTGGATGCGGAATTCATTAAAGACACTGAGATCTCCTCCGAACTTATAGCTTTTCCTTTAAGGAAGACTTCCATTTTCTCAAATAGGTACTTGATGTATTAAGACAAGACGAGGATATGTCAAATAGACCACTGTTTCTCAAAATGTGATGGAATCTCGAAGCCCTTATTTGGAGTCCATTGGGCCAGTCTGTCTGTATTCAGCCCGAAGGCCGGTTGGTACCTCATCCCCTCAACCATCAGCCACGTGAGGAGATAGGTAGTCTTCCCTTGCTTCCCTCACTGACCCAGAATGCTGTAAGCAGAACAAGCCCATGTTAGCGAAGCACAATGACTCTATGAGTAACAGTTTTCGTAACATTGCATAAAGAGACAGGCATAAATGACATTATTCAGCATAACTCATACCTCAGTAGATTTCATATCATCACAGCCATGAACAAGACTGAGACAAAAATGTATAAAAGGTACATTTTCTCTATTCTGTACCAAAAAAAATTATAAATACCCCGAGATATGTATTGTTAGTCACATTGATTTGTGCTTCAATATCGTCTGTCTTTGGCGAGATTGAAGCATAAAATTCAATCAAATAAATTAAACTCCAGCTTCAAAAATCAAATTGAAGTCAATAAAATTCGCTATCAATTCTCTTATTCGAAATAAAACTGAGGAAGCTTTACGTATGAAATGCTGGATATCGAAAGAGTACAACTCAGCCAAATAGGTTCACGTCAGGAAAACGCCCATTTTTTGCCCACTGCCAACAAATCCAGATTCGGCTAATGAACTTTTCGATAGATGGGCAAGAAGATATGCGTTCAGGAGAAAAATATAAGAAAATAATGAAAAAAATAGCATATTTGCTATTCTTGACTACTGTTAAAAGAAAGAATAGTTTTTCCACTGTAAATGGTTGCGTTCGCTAAGATTTAGGAACTCCACTGGAAATCGAGTTTTGGGTAAGGAATGTGCCTAAAATAAAAATCCAGAATGAATCACCACCGTCAGCTGAGTTATGTTAAATGGTTATAAAATGCAAATGTTGTTATTGTAATTAAATTTAATGTAAATTTGTAATTAGCGATAATAGTATAATTGTAGCTACCTGTGACAATGATTTGTCATACAGATGCTAATGCATTTTGTTTGGATAAATAAATTCATTATTATTGTTATTATCATAAAATATGTCTGTACATAATTATTATAATGAGCAGATAAATACTGCGGAAGTTGCACGTGGCTGCGAGAAAAGTTTTGAAACGATTTATATAGCTTACATTCTGTCTATTAATCAAATGTTCCTTGATGTGCTACAGAAATGTATATGTGAATCAATAGGGTAAAAACAATTCCAGATTTCGTTCAGTCTCATAAACAGTAATAAGTAAGTACGTCTTCCCGGAGAGAAACACTCTCGTCTAAGCAGATACACCAGTTTAATGTACTCCAAAAGTCTGTCAGCAAGTTCTAAACCAAAAATTCAAATTCCTATCCAAATGACCTAGTCGCCGGAGTAATGTCAAGTGAAAGGAATACGCCCAGTCTTCCATATAAAGTCGAGTGGCGGATGGCAAGTGAAGATAGAGAATTAAAAAACGTTATATGGTTTCCAACGCCCGGAGGGTTTCATTGTGATGTACCGGACATTGTCTGACCTTTCCAAATAGACTAGAGCTCCTTTTACCCGATTTCCGCGATTTATATTTACCTTTTTGATACACACCCGCTCAAGAATGATGGCACTGATGGTTGGGTTTCCTTATGAGGAAAGGTCACAGGATATTGGTGAATGGGGGTTTTTGATCCGTTTACAAGGTCGCGCAGTAAATTCGTTTCTCAGCGGTTTCTCAGCATCATAAAAGATCGAGGAGTGCTGCGCGACCCATGTTTAGTTAGCTATTGAATATGTAAAATTAGGGTATTCTTTTTGTTAAGTAAATGAATATAAGGAGTGAAATTTTATTTGTGTGGATTCATGACTAACGTAGCAAATTTAGGCCCATTTATGGCAATTGAACCTGAGCTACCTATTATTTATAACACTTTTAAACTACCGAATGCTAGATTTGATGAATCTTATAACATAGTTATCGCATTATTCGGATACATTTTGCCAGAATCTTCCGTTTGTGATCCTACGGAGTCTCCTTAACCGATAACATCTTTACATAATTATAATTATTGTTGATATTCGTATAATCCATACAAGGCCTTCTTGAAAATATTCCTTATTTACCCAAGGAAAAAAGATTTTTAAATAGAGATGTTAATGAATCACAATTATGGGATTTCTGAAGTCGAATGAGTTCCTGGTAAAAACACAGTGAAATCGCCTACAGTAGATATATAGATATAGATTTCAATCTATATAGAATATAGATTTAAGAGTACATTTATAGTTTGCATGTATTTATATATATTATTTAAGTAAATGTTTACATTATTTAAGTAACTAAGTATTATTATACTATTTAAAATAGATCCTTACAATCTCAGGCACTTTGAAATTAAAATTACAATATTGATGCTTCTAGAACAAAGTTTACATTGATTCAAAAATAAAATTGCTTATTGATTCTGCGTATAGTTAAATACTTCCTTAAATATTACATTTGGCAAATTTTTGAATTTGAAAACGCCAGTTAATAGGGTTTCCCAACTAATTAAACTAACTGCTTTTTGAGTAAGTATTTCATCACTTGACAGCGTATAATAAAAGCTTAGAATCGATTCGAAATATTAGATATATTAAAAGAATATATTAAGAAGCGGTTAATTGAATATTATATGGTATTTTTGTATGGCATTGAAACATAGACTGCAACGGGAGAAGAGGTTCTATATCTATATCTACGAAACAATCCTGCAAACCGCCTTCCGGCGTGTGACAGGGGATGTAAAAGCCAAGTGTTCGAGTTTTCTCTTCAGCTTATTGTTGTCCCGTATCGTTCGGGGAAAGATAAAACGACTTTTCCTCGCATCTATTTCTCTTATTCTTACGTCTATGAATTATCCCGCAAGACGGGCCATACACGATGTCCATGAAGGCCAAACTGCTTCCTGTTGACTTTTATTCTTTTTATTCGATGTTCTTTTTCGGATCAAAGGGGCAAGTGAAGCAGCACACCCAGTGGAATCCACTCTGAGGAAGGAGAATATGCATTGTTGTTGACTAGTCTGTGCGATTCACGGATGTGAAAGTCGGGAAAACGCTGTGTTACCGCTTAACGATCTTTTATTACGATCTCCTTTTTAGCCTCCTTGCAAGGAACTTACATATATATAGCGTTATGACTACATCTTTTTATACTTCTGAAACAGGTTTTTATTATTCGCAGAAATGGAACGAAATCACCTATCGTAAATGCCTCACTATATTAAGTCCCTCTCAGTGCATTCTACCGGTTCAGCTCCCGTGACATTCCTCTTTGATGCCTCGTTTTTTCAAAAAGTGGGCATCCGCAGTGACCCAAGTGAAGCATTGAATCTGGACCAAACGAGTCCTGGAAGCGAGTCGAGAAGTGGATCAAATTTCGTTCAAGGCAAAGAGGATCTGGATAACCTCGTAAAAACATCCCACACAACCTTTGCAATTTATCACTTTTTGGGAACGAATTTTCAGAATTACGCTAAATTATCATTTTTCTTAATTTTACTAAGTCTAACCTACATTTCAGATGGAAAACTTCATTTTTTTTGGGAAAGGCCATATTCAGGCTCAGAATGTCGATAGGGAAACTTTAAAAATATTCCTTAAGGAGTTCCATAACTTAAAAAGAAAACGTTTTATTTTGAATTAGCAGTACAATACTAGTTTATAATGGATGTAAGTACTTTTCCTTTCAACATGTTTTCATATGGATATCTTCGCCTTCCTTTTCTCTATCGCTCAAACAAAACAATTTTTCATTCACTCTTTGTAATAGAAGCGTTTCTTCAAGCTTTTCAGCCGAAAGCACAATGCAAACTCTGTGAAAAAGGTGGAGAGAAGAGAAATATTTTGCGTTATCTGATTACTTTCCGATTTTCTCTAGGGAAGTTCAGTACTTAAATTTCTAATCACAGAAAGATTCTATATTTAGATATCAGTTCAATGAGGCTTTTTGTTATTCTGAGCGCAGGTACTTATGTTGTTGCGATATCAAGAGAGTTCAGCAAGAGCAAATAAACATTGCAACCAAAATTTCGATTCTGTCTCATTACACAAGGATTCATAAGCGTGTTCATTTACATAATTTCAGAAAATGGCCGGCTGCTGACTGAGGATCGGATTCATCCAGCAAATGGATCAAAATTAACTGTAACTTAGAATTGTCTTTTCAATACATTTGTATCTGTTTCATAGGAGCTATTTCATTGAAGTTACACCTGCATATAATTCCTCAATCTGCAAGACATCAATAGGTGTGTGGCAAGTTAGAGAAACACCAATCCATCGACCTATTTACAATTTTGTAATGGGTTAAAACTCTGTTTGTGTAAATGAAAATTACCAAATCAAATTTTACTTTATGCTTCCAAATTTTTGAACGTATGTACTTGAGACTGCTGCATATTCCTTATTTTAATTATCAAATGATGCTTTTCACAATCTTTCCGTATTTAAATTGTGATATAGCTTATGTTGATGAGAGTATTTGTTTTGATATCTTTCATTAGGTTAGTGCAGGTTTTTCACACCCTTCTCATCTGTTGGCTTATTCCTGTAGTGGATAAATTCTCCACAAAATACAATCTTCGCTTAGGATTTTATTAATCGACAATTAAAATGTTCCTATTGATTTAAATTTCTACTAATAGCAATAACATTGACGATGGGAAAATTTCAATTTCAAGTCCCAATATCGCCGCCCATAATAAAGCTATTTTTATTTGTTTAATTTCATTTCTGTATTATGACTGCAGATCATATTAGGAAGGCATAAGTTTATCAATCGATATTTTGCGTGTTTCTCTTATTTTGCAGTCACACTCAAATCGGATATATCAGTAGGGATAGGTATCGGTAGGGAGGTCGCGTTGTTCTTAATATTTTTTCTGAAATCTCACTTTCGCTGACTCTATTTAGCAATTGCTTTTCAACTTTTTATCCCTTTATTTCCGAGAATACGCTATCCAGAGTACATTATTTTCGCAGTGATAGCTCTTATACTATAAAATATTGTTGCATCCAATTTTGTAATCTTATTTTTATTCACATTGCAGGAATTTAAACTTAAAACAAAATTGAAGATAAATCGGAGGGAAAAGAGGAAATAAAATAACTATTGAGAGACAGAGAGTCTTTTAAGTGTAAGAATTCTTCGTTATCTTCATTGCGGACGTATTTTATACTGCGATAGCGAGTAGCAAGCTTTACCAACTAATAGTAGATACTACTACTGGTAGCTAGTACTAATACTAATAGTAGATGATAAGCATTACTTCAAAGTGAGACTGGTAGTAATAAGGATGCCCATAGAGCGTTATCATAAGGTGTCCTTTTACCAAGTGATGGGAGGAGTGAAGATTCTTAAGTATACCACACCTACTCTGAGAACCGGGCAGCCTTGAAAAACAGTGGATAAACACATCCTTTTCAGTTATTTACGGAGAGAGTTGGTTGGGATTGCGAGAGGGATGTTCATGAAAGTGGTGGAAAAGGGAGGTTTGAATGTTAGGGGGCCGAAAGCAGTAATATATTTTTGGCAAATCCACTCTCCGCGTGCGGAATAATTTAATGCCCGCCATTGACATTCTCTGTACGTTTCGGAATGAGTACATTAATGGTTATTTAATGTGCCGAATAAACCACGGAACTCGCTAGCACCAAGTTTTTCTCAGTATATCATGTGTTACTTAGTAACCCACAGACATGCAAAAGAAAGTGGAAACCCGCATGTTGTTAGACAACCCATACATCAATAGCTTTTTTGCGTGGGATATATTGCTTCATTGAATCCCATTCAGTATCACTGAATATAGCTTTCTTCATTAATTTTTTTGAATTCTGGGACCACCCTTATTACCATTTCCGAGATCATGTGATGAAATGCAAACAAGAAACCAACGAAACCTTTAAAAAAATCGCAATATTTGATTTTATTGCTCGCCCATAATTTCTCAATGAAGTGAAACATTATGAAAAGAAAAACTAAATTTATGTTCGTCGCAGAAAATATTGCGAATAGGAGTAAATGCGGAAAGGGAAAGGATAAGATAGTTCTTGCATTGTTGTCCAGAAGTTAGAATATCTGCCCGGAAAGTGGGAGACCTAGTCGAGTGTCAGTCATGTCACTATTTTTCACTTTGTTTACCCTTGAAAATGTAAAATAAAAATTACATCGTTTCATTAGTCAGCGATAAAAATTTTAAACTACTCGAATAATAAATGAGTCATATTAATTACAAACAATACCCTCCAACACTGCCTATTTTCGTGGTCCTTTTAGAGAAAACAGGACCAAGCGTGACTGAATAGAACTTCAGCATATCACAAACCAACAAAATTTTTAAATACATTGGAGAAGGATTCAGTGATCTCCCTAGGAATAAATATTTGCAATAATTTATAGAATTTTTAATGTTACATATCTAACATACTCTATCATGGGATTACTGTACAAGTTGGCGATTTTTTAAGTGAAAACGTTATTTCATGAAGTTGATTGGAATATCCAACGATGGTATTTTAGATTCGTATTAACGTAGCAGTAACTTAAGTATTGTTTCATACGTAACGTTGCTTAATTTTATAGATTTTTTTAGTACAAGAAGTACTTATTTGATGAAAATACTACATCTGATGATACTGATGGTTCAAATTAGAGACAAAACGTAACTAAATAATTCCTTATGTTCAACTAAGAGAATTTGGCAATATTTTAAATGAATACGAAATTTCAGTAACGAGAAAAGAAATAAATCCACTGCAAAATATTTACTTATACCACATTCAAATGTTAATTTACGTTGAAACCTATGAGAATTCATGTGCAAATTAATAAGTATAGAAACAGCAAATTTATCACTAGGATAGTTAAATTAGGTAAAGGTTTCTATAATATGATTATTTCAACTTTGATTTAAAGTGAAATAATATCTATAGCACTAACGCCGTGTTTCGACATTCATGCACGAAATTTCAGTTTAATTTCGAAAGAATATATGATAATTTCGAAAGAATGACAAGAGGTACCATTTTCGTATGGCAAGGAATCAAGGAATCGGTGATTATTAAATTTTGTAACAGGTAAAATAGGGACAAAAACGGGACGTTGCCTAAAATTTAATCTGAGTTAATTTCATGAAGCTGAAAGAGCGGACAGCGGCAAAAATAAAAAACGTACTTTGAATGACTGCTATTCATTAGGACTCCGTATCTTCCGTTATATTCTTTTACGGAGTTTTCATTTACACCAAAAAAACTGAAAATTTAACCACAGGTTAAAACCGGGATAGCCGTGGTGAAAAGGGGGCGTATGGTAAGCCTATATATGACTTTTCCGAGAGTCTACGATGAAAACTAATACGAGAATATTAAGAAAAAGACTTATTGAGTCACTGATAAATAATATTAAAAACTTCCTTTATAAAAAGAAAGCCGCAAACTATATTTAACCTTGAACTATGAATTATAGACTTTAATTTATCAAAATATCTCATACGAAACCTTTTATCCATTAAGAGATTAATGGTTTGGCCAACCTTCCTGCATTAACGAGCTTATATAAATACCGCTGATGTATGTTGATTTACTAGCTACCCAAATTACGCTCAAAATTATTAAGTGTTCCGTTCAGTTTGAAGGTCATGTTACGATGCTTTCATCAAGTAGAATATTATTTAAATCAGAATTTTCCCTTCCCTTTCTCTTATAATAGCGTATTTAGAGAATTTCATCAGGCACTGCTTGTGAATTCCATAAATATCCTGAAAGTTTCTATTTTTTTCAAGAAATCCGTGAGAGAAAGTTAAGAATTAATTCATATGGTAGATAACGCCATCGGATCGTTTTGTTGTTGAGAGAAAGCAAACATCTAATATATTCATTTTCTCTTCTACTCATCAGAAAACGTTCTGTCATTTCTCTAAATATCATAATGTGCGTTGTTTATTGGAAACTAACCAAAATTTCAGTTAGAATCGAGAGTCGGATGAAAAATGCGCCCCGTGAAGGTGTCCTCTTTTCTAGAAGGCGTATCTTATGACAAAAATCTCCTTGAGTATCTTTCGCCTTCGCATAGGCTATCCTTAATGGTTTTCGTTGTCATATTGACTCTAATCTCAAGTTAATGTTGCGCTGTCTACGGAAAATATTCCGATTTTGGTAGGTAGTGTGATCCATTGAGTATGGTTGCAAAATGTAGTTGATTTCACATTTAATGGTACGGTTGTAGGATTTCATATATCTAGATATGATCATTTCTTGGAAATTCAGAGAAAAATCACATTCGAGTATTTCATTGCAAGATGAATCAATTTCGTTGTTGCCCAACCTTTCATCTTCCGCGGCACACATCACGTGCATTTATAAACTTCATGACACGCTAATCCGCACGCTTGTCAGTTCAAGATACAAGTCTAAATTCAAACTTTAAAATGATAATTCAAGAAGAGCAGGATAAAAAATTAGTATGTTGACCCCTTTAAAATGACACTATGATATTAAATTAAAATTAGAGAGAAAATCGAGAATATATTGCGAAATAAAGTACGTAAATTGTACAAAAGTGGAGTAATATGCTGCCAACAGATATTGCGCGACAACGATTGGGAAGCGTGGACAAAAGATTTTATGATGAACATCGAAGATAATTTGTAATAATAATGTTTGAAAAACTCTAATTCTAACGCCCTGACACCCACTGAATAACATTGTAAAATACGTAATAAGATAAAACAAAAAATCTTTTGAAGTAATCAAACTTCCTTTCTTAAATATTTGGCTTAATTTGCGATAGGTAGATAGCCATAAACGATTTTGAAAAATATACTCGAAGAAAAGGTGTTTCATTAGATAACACCGTGTTTCCCCTAAAATAAGAACAAACCGAAAATAAGCCTTTACAGGGTTTTGAGGATATTCTTAATATAAACACACATGTAAGCCCTAATTGATATCGTTGGCAAGACGGGGATTTCGCTCGTCCGTTAAAACACACGGCGGTCGCTTTGAATCATTGAGGAATGAAACATAAATAATATGTATATTTTTGCCTTGAAAAAAGGTGAACGTGGAAAAAAGTAAGACCCACTGTAAATAAGCCCTAAGACGTCTTACGGAGCAAAAATATAAATATAAGACCCGGTATTACTATCGGGGAAACACGGTATGTGTTATGACTTAATGATACCTAATTTCTAGTAGGAATGGAAAGATTTTCTACCACAAGGCTATACGACATCTTCCCTCTACATGCTGAATTTCTGTCAATGTTTAACACTCGAGGTATTACATGTAAAGTTTAAACTTCTCCAGGAATTCAAAAGTATTCTATATTGTTATGATAGCCCCAAAATAGCTCGAAGCTATGTCTTAAGCTTTAATATATCTCCTGAATGAAAGAAAAAAAATTAACAAAAGAGAATAATTGAATTCCTCCCGAAGTCTCAATTTGCGTGTAAGATAAATGCGTTAAACTATTTAGCTTAGCTAAATAATGTTCGATACTGTATTTTAAAATTAAAAACACTCTTGAATATATTATACCTATACTCATGAATATTTTTAGATACCAGACAGCCTCGACCTACAATACAAGCTAGGTAAAAAAAAGAGAAATAAGTAACGTTCCACGTGAAAAATGGGCAAAGTCTTTGCTCCGACGAGGATCAGAATCCGAATATAAATGTAGTAGCAGCAATAACATGTTCGGCGAATGCCCATGATGTATTACAAAACGGTAAAGATCATCTCCTCTCATAGGTGAAAAATTATAAATTTCTGGTTTGGTGGGAGAAAGTGTTGAATTGCCACAATTAGTTTCTTGTCACGGACTCTTAGTGCAGTTAAGTCGGTAGCTCCAAACAGGAAACAACGGCTAATGTACATAGAAAGGGCCAAGAAAGGCTAGTTTCCCATGTTGATGCTACGAATTAATCACCAATCCGACGTCGTATAAATGTAAATCTTCGGAGTGGTTGAGTGGTTAATCCCGTACATGATCATTTCATAATTTGGCAACAATTTTCGCAACTATAGCTAGAGTAAAAGGTCACCTGAGAGATTTACTGAAAACGAATGTCTGTCTAGGAGACGAATAAATAAAGATAACCGGTTAATAAGTTAACTCAGTCGTTGCTCAAGAATATACGATAGTTTAATGTGCAATGATACCTAATTTCTAGTACAAATGGAAAGTTTTTCCATCCCAAGACCGTTTTCTAGCCATAATTTTTTTCCGAAGAACTGAATTAGTAGCCTACATAGAGATTAATTGGATATAGTTCTTTATAAATTGAATACCAATTGTAAAATTTTATTTGTAATTGCACTGTTATAGTGAGTCATGACAAATACATAAAACCCCGTCTTGCGCCTCCGACGCGTTGGTGGGTTTGGCATTGCTCATCTTAGGTTAGGTTTTGACTAAGAATAATTATTAATTGTAAAGTAACCACTAAAAGGAAAACTTTTCAGCAATATATACATTGTTTTTATAAATTAGTGTACTATACTTGTAATTACCATCAAGCTGTAACCACTGAAAGAAACTATCCAGAAGAAATCACGCCGCGTAAGAGAATAATTTGGGTACAAAGTAAATTAATCTCTCAAGATGAATGCCCCTTACATGAAGGCTTCTTTTATAACCTCCTTAGTAATAGTAACGTTCTCCAATAGGTTACAGTACTAACGTAGCCAGCAGCTTTACTACCCCATGTTGCCCCGTTACCCGTCATGCCCCACTCTCCCCTACCTAAGTAACAAGAAAAAAGTCCTTCAAAATACTTAATCAGATTCTAAAAATTGATTAATGGGAGGAAAAGAGTCCTCAGCAAAACCGATCGTTATAAGACCTCTCTGGTCAGATATTCCACTCGAAAACGTTATGTGTGTAAATCAAGAATACCGAGACACTGCTTGAAGGTCTCGTAAATATTTCAGGAGTGTTTCTGCCGTAAGGGTCCTTGATTACACCTCTGCGGATGAAAAATGGAAGATATCAGGATAAAGAATTTTCACGTAATTTTCGGAACCTAAGTCGTCACAGTTCTATCTAGCGTAAGAGTGTCGTCAACTTCACCAATAAAATATGGTTATATATCTCTTGCTAGAGAGGTAATTAACTATAAAGGAAAAGGCAACTACGTCTCTTAATAACAATCTAACATTTAACAATAAAAACTCAAAGGAATAACAAGTGTGAAAAATAGCGACATTGGAAATTATGCACCGTTGCAATGAAAAATACGAATTATTTATTGCTGATAATTATTCCTAAATAATAATAAATGTATCAAATACAATAGTATAAGTTTGGAGTTCTTCTGAAGGAACAGCTTTAATTCCGTCCTTGACCAAAATATTTTTAAGAGTATCTTGAGTGAGTAATCGGTTCATTCATTTGAGATGATAACACAATTTTAAGTCTGATAAATCACTCTTAACTTCACAGCAACCTAATAAGAACCACGATAAATATTCTGTAAGCGTTCCATATCAATGAATCAATTCTTACTTTCACTAATGATCCTGGTTTCATTGCTTAGATTTTTAAGCGAAAATGCTAGAGGGAAAATCAAAAATATCATGAACTGATTTTTTAACTAAAGCCGGTTCAAATGCATTGTTATTCAACTCGATTGTTTTGCATATCTCAAATTTAAATAAATGTTCGTGTTTTTTATGCATGCAGACTTTTCTTGTACAGATGTATTTACTAAAAAGTGGAAAAATATCCGATTTTATTAGAAAATAGATTTTAATATCAAATATTGAGTAATGATAATTAACAATATACATGCTCTGGTACTCGATTCTAATGATACGATATATTATTACTTTTATCTATCCATATTACAAGCAGGGATGTTGTTGCACGTAATACTGCAGAGGTTCGGTTGTATGGGATTTCAGAAGGTTTGAGGTAATTGAAATTAAAATAGTACAACATATAATTTCGTATAATTCGGTAGGGCAAATTTGCTCGGAAATAATGAGTCTCCGGCCGCGATTGTGGAGTGGTTAGCGTGCTAGCGCTCTAACCTCAAGTCCTGCGTTCGAGTCCCGAATGATCGGATATGTGTGGTTAAGAAATGGTTGTGTCCGTCCGTCCGTTGTTACTGTTTATTTTACCACTGTAATTGCCCCTTTAATGAATGATTTTTGGGGCATTAGTAAATGAAAAAGGAGGTAGAACCAATTGAAATTAAATAGTTCAGTAACTTACAAAGGGTATGGGACGAGAAGAGTAACTTAATGTGAAAATGGATGAAATTATTTCAATTGAATTCCAGGAGTGGTTCGTATAACGACCACGAAGTAACCACCCTTAAAGTAGTAGGCTCCAAATGAGGAATTATTTTACTTTTCGTAATGAATGGATTGAACAGTTATTAAAAATAAGTGCCGAAGTCATGATTACATCTTAATTAAAGCAAATTGGAGCAAATGAAAACAAAAATTGTTTCAGGTTGTTAAGTGTATGCATAGATTTTACGATATGCAGTTACCTTGGGAGAATCCTTCAAATTATGTAAAAAGGGATTTGAATAAAAAACTGTATTGGAAAAATAATTGAAGGTAGTAATTTATGCCTATTTTTATAAAAAATAAAGAAAGAGAGGGTGTATTCTTTTCATAAAATATTTATCGTTAATGGGGATAAGGTAAGGGAAACGATTTGTATTTCTACTGCGTTTCCCCGCTGTTAATAAAAGAATACACGGATTTATCACCTTTCGAATCAATTTAAGGTCTCTCCAAAATGATAATTATCACTCACCAGGAATATATGTCCATCATTCAAACACCAGCAAATTATTCGCAGGCAGCAATTTATGCCTCACGGGAAAATTTTAACCGGCGAATTCCGCATCACGAAATATTTCCGAGTAAAATATAATCATGGAAAATGTAATTTTATGAATTCGGCATATTTTACAAATTCCCTCGGTGACCTCGATTCTTTGACAGAGGTCTAATTGAAGGAGATTCACAGGAAACCCGCATTCCTGGGATAGCATTGTAAAGGTTAAAAAAAGGCTAAATTATTCCAGTTGAAAAGTGAGGAAAACAAGATTTAAAAGTAGCGAAAACTTATTTCACCTCCTTAAACACGCATTGGAGGTTTTAGCCGGTGGCGTGATTGCATTTGATATATCAACTGATGAAGGGCGTATGACCGATGACAATCACTAAGATGCTTCTGAACAACTTGATATTTGCTTAAATTCATCTATTTTCCGATATATATAACCGTGGGTTATCTACAAAGTGAATTTAGAAAGGAAGTAAAAATGATAAAGCGAGGAAGAAAATGGAAATCAGTATACGATACACTGAACAATGGGAATAATATTGAAACGCCCTTGAAAAGGTGTGTGAAAAATATCTTTTGAACGTTTGTTCTGAGAACTGTATTTTCAAAACAAATTTTTCTTTTCTTTCCATAAAAAACCCGACATTTTTGGAAGTTCATTATAGAGCAATTATCACAGTTAGCAGAAACCGTTAACTTATATGTCATCAAGTGGGTGGGCCTTTTTTATGCCACACGGTAACGAAATTATTTTTACCATTGCAAACAGGAAAACTCTGCACACTAAAAATTAACTTAACCTTGTAAATGTATTAATCAGTTTCCTAATGAGTTAACATGTAGTGGATAACATTTACAAGCAAGATTTTATGAAAGTAGAAAAATCATTCTCGTCCAGAGAGATCCCATGTTTGAACAGTCGAAGTCGACTAAAGTCAAACAACCTTATAAACAAATATATCAATCAAATAATAATAAACGATCTTATTCGATCATTGTCAGTACTGAGTTTTGAAAACAATTGTAGTCTGACAACGATTCTCTATTCAACCTCTTTAGGAATCGTTGTATTTGCATATCACGGTCTTCTTTTCTGATTTCTATGACAATTTATTTCTAGTTGTTATGTCTTGTTGTGAAATTATGTATATATACTATTTCGTGTGCTTTTCAGATGTGATTTAACTTGACTTTTCCTTCAAACTTAGATAACTATCAGTAGGTTACGCAGATTTTTCACGCTCCTCTTCTTACGGGTGTTTTCCTGCTGTGGCGTATTTTTTCCTAATTCCTAACTTGGGTTTTTAAACCCACAAAGCAGTTTTCCTCTTTGCACTTTTTCCAAGCTATCACTTCTAAACTTCATATAACGAAGGGTTAGATGTAAGAAAAGACCTAATACTCAATCTCGCCCCTAATAAAGTCGCATTATTATTACTATTATTCAAATAGCAGTAAAAGATAAGTTGCCCACCCTTTGCATATCGGAAGGAGATGATTGGTTTCGAGTGGCAGCGAGACGTTGGGAAAGCGATAGGCATTCGGGAGCAGAACATTGAAGGAAGAAAAATTAGGCACCTGACGTGTACACGGGCGCCGCAACACCAGTGCAAGCCGGCGGTCGAGGCGATCTTCGATTGTAGCAATAATTTCTTCGATATTTACAAAACCTCTCCGACTGGTCCCATATGTGACCGTGGGATGGCCGAAAAAGAGGCTTCTGCCATAAATCTCGCTCCTCAGCCATCCTCGGACACCTCTCCTAAAGGGTTTTCCAGACGTTGAGGGCGTTGATATGGGTCCGGTTGGAAGTGGAGGTCGTTCTTTAAGGTCTCTCTAACTCCTCCACCCTCCAGCGAGGGATCCCGCCGGTGGACCCCCTTCCCGCCCCACTTGGAGGGACTCATCTCGCAACCTATGACCTTTTAAAAAGAAAGAGCGACTGAGAGCGAAATGGACCGAAAGTGGTCAACCTGCTGCCCCTCCCAGCAACCTCCACCTTTCCGCAAGGTCCTCAAGAAGGTATCTTCTATATCCCTCTCGGCTGTCTCTTACCCCTCCCTGTCAAAAAAAAAAACTAAATTGAAGAATCCTTCTGGCATACCAAAATGGCCGTGCGAAGGATTTGTATAAAAGAGTCCGGCTGGATTAAGGTGGCATCATTGGTAAAGTGGAGACATCCGCAGAAGCATCAATTAGAGGATCCAGACGCCGAAACCACTCAACAGTCATGAAGCTGGTGAGTTTTCCTTTCGGATGGGACGACCTGAGGATTCCCTGAGGTGTTCCACCAAAACTATTCTTAAGCCTGTCTCTCCGTAGACATCGTAGATGCTAGAAAATGAATCGAAAGACATAAAAATCCAACCTTACCTGGACACGAGCCCAGAACTCCCACTTGCCGGGCGGATGATCTGGAATCGTGTTAAGGCAAGTGAGGGATCCCGGTTCTAGTCCTTAGTGCCTCTGACTTTTGTTGGACTTCGATTCATTTCGTAACGTCAAGCATGTGTTCCTGGCGAGTGTAGAGCTTAGTAACAAATAAGAATTTTCTTCTGGAAAGTGACTTTTATTAGTTTCACTGGAATGAAGAAAAATAGCGTATATGAAAATAGTTTATAACTGTGTAATTTAGCATTAGTTCCTTTTGGCGATTTGGTGTTGGAGAAAACACTTTATTTTTGGACCGGAGGTCCTTTATTCTAACAAGAGCTTGCCTTTACTCTATAGCTTAAGTTGTAATTACTTACAACATTGCAATGAGCAGTAAAAATAATATAGATACAAAAATATTCCGTAAGTTTTGAACTCACAACCCAGAGACTAACATTAGCATCAAATTCCATTTCAATGGTTTACGCGGAAGTTATACTAAAAGCGAAATGTTTGTGGGAACATTTTCGAATTGAAAAAAATTGGGATATGTAGGTATCTATTTCGAGAATTTTACCATTCACTTTGGCACTTCACATTTTACCACTAACTTTCCACACCCATGAACGTTTGCTGTTACACCCTTATGTGAATTTAAAAGCTGAAGTTTCATTCAATTCGAGTGCTTTACATGATATGCAATTTAATTAAGTCTGTGAGTTTTACTATTAGTAAATTACCCAAATATTTTCTATATAATATAACGAATAGCTCAAAAAATAGCTATAAAAGATCGATCAAGAACCATAAGCCTCGAATGACTAGAATTTGATTCCTTTATATTGGATATATTTTACAGTCTTACAGTGGAGAACTTTCTTCCCTTGAATGATAATATCTCCTTTATTTTTCTAGCTTCTTGTTTTCTCTGCATTCGTTGCCCTTTCTGTGGCATACCCCCAGTTTGGAGTTGTCCCAAAACCTATCATCCCGATTACTGCCTACAGCAATGATGCCGGACCTGATGGCTCCTATCACTACAGGTGAGATTCAGCTCCAACCCAAATCATCACACAGTATGCAATAGTTATTTCTTAATTCAACCGGAAATGCAAGTTTTTTCCGTACATTAGGAGGGTAGTTATCCAAAAATGAATTATTTTCACCTAATAAGGGAATTTCACTAGTAAACTGCATACTCAGAAAATCGAAGTATATTCAAGCCATATTCCACCTTCTGTTTGTGGCGAGGACCATTCAAAACTAGGATAAAAGTAATTCATTCTGTGTGTCAGGAGAGCATTAACAAAAGTTAATTACGCAGTTGCATTAAAACGTCAAACAAGCTGCTTATACTGAGCGCGCGCTTATTTCAGTCAAATGTATGTTAATGGTATAACATTTTAACGTTTTTACAGCATTCTCATCATTTCTTCAGTAATTAACTTTAATT
>KZ308163.1:1528428-1575362 GCA_000376725.2 Ladona fulva
ATTACTGCGGTAGGGAAAAGGAAACTATTTTATCATCACCGTAAAATTAAAAAAGATAATTTTTAATATAGTGACACTTTGGTCGTATACTGAAATTTAAAAATAAAATTCTTTAAGGAATATTTAGAAAAGTGTTCGACAATGTTTGAAAAAATTTTCCGGTTGTATTATCACAAACTACAATATTGCAATGTATCAATGGAAAGCAAGAAATTTAGAAGACGGCTTTTAACATTAAATTATGTTTTTACTGCGACTAGACTGAGATGAATGTTTTTTTTACATCTTACATTTGGAATGGAAGTTAACCAAGTTTCTTTTGTATTCTTTATCGATATATAATACTAAAATTACGCCCCGTTGATAATTTTATAATATAATTAAGGACGATTCAGCTCATAAAATAATTTTCATTGGAATAATTGGGTCCCATTTCTGAAAGGATCGATGGAATATTAATCTTAATTATAATCAACATTTATTTTCTTCTGAGATAAAAATCTCGAAAGCGATACGGCGAGAATAGCTTCTTGTTAGTCCCTAAGAATAATAATTTATATCTCAGTTCGATGCCCAGCAGATTTCATATCTGATTAGCCTTACCGAATGATTTTATTATTCGATTATTCGCATTGGCCTTTACGTCTTTAAGGTTTGTAGGTAAATAGAGATATCATCTTAATTGATACCATGACCTATCCAAATATCATCACGATACGTTCCATCCTCGAAGATCAACCGATTGGGAATCATAAATTTATCTCTATCTACTTTTACTTTTAAATCCATCGGGATAGCATCTGAGCCATTATGTCAATTACAGTTAAAACTCCCTAACGCCGCAATGCTTCTGCAGCGCGTTAGTTAAGACACGCTGCACCTCTCTGATTTTTATCTCCACAATTTACGACTCTTTCACACTTGACCCAACCGGCAATTGCCACGGTAAGGAAAGAGAACTTTCTAATCCAGATCTGTCGAAGGGCGGCGTTATACATAATACGCGGAACCTTGACCACCAAAACCCGGATGGCCATTAGTTTTAACGGCTGAGCGAGTTTCAATGGTTTAGGCGTGACTTCTTTCTTTGTCTCTCAGTTGGGGATTTTGAATCCTTCATTGGGCTAATAACGGTAGAAGCTTATATCTCCTTACCGTGACTTCCGTAATGACGGAAGATCGAGCAGATGTCAAAATACGTTTGTATCGTGAATCCTAATCAGTTCTTGTTGATAACTGATACTACGTAAGAAATAAGAAATCTTTCAAACTCTTAAACACCTTGATATTCCGTTTCCTTATTAACGATTGTACTTTTAAGACGTTAGTAGAACCGAGGTATGAGTTTACATGAGTTAACTATTACACGAGTTATATAGAGTACACTATTTATTTATGCACACAGTTAATGATGTTTATTACCAATCAGGTACGAGAGTATTCGATTCAATTTCTCTACTCGATGTCGTAGTTTTACATCCCTACTCACATAAAAATATCCGAATTCTTTAAGATTGATTTTATTCAAGTTATTTAAATTGCTAAGTTCGAGGATCCAAAGGAATAAGTGTGGCCTGAATATCAAAAATGTCTTCGCCCACGCTGGACGTAAATTAGAGAATATTATTCGTATTCGTTTAGACAATACACATTAAAGTATCTTTGAAATAAAATGTAAGATCAGATATTTTTTCTAAAGTACTTATTATTCATGTTTAAAAATCCTTTGACCTCAATCTGCCCTTGATTTGGTACAACTAAATGTTATGAGAATGCCTTTCACTCGGTTAACAGTTCTAAATAATTTACGCCGTAAGTTTTAATCTATCCAAATCGATTTAAAAGTAAAATTAGGAAAATCAGGTCAACAAGAATATGTAAAATTTCTAGTTTTCGACGTTAAACTACTAAATTTCTCAGCTAATACAGCTCGACAATCTTGTATGTCCTTGTACCTTCGCTAGAGGTTATTCTTGAAACTCTTAAATAGTTAAACGAAACTTTGGAATCAATCTTTCCTTCGATCTGGAGGAAATAATGCGATTAGAAGGGAGAAAATTCAAAGATTGGTGAGGTAAGAAGATTTTAGAGGTAAAAGAAAGGACATATAGTGGAAAAGTATCCGGCTCGTGAACCTTTTCTTCAAGTTAAATCAGAATAGCACGAATAAACCCACATTATTTCTCCCATAAATATATATTGGGCATATTTCCGTTAGGCTCTCAGAAGCTTCATATAATCTCCGACCGGTTTTTCCCTTTGACCGCTACGAACTTCGACACCATTCAATGCACACACAGCTATAAAAATATCGCACGAACATAAAATAAGGTTATGATATAACATTTAATAGCGATCTCAAATAATCTCCGTAGGGCTATCTCCTATTTTCTAGATCTAGAGACCTTTAAAGAAGATGGATGATCTATAAATTACACCAACCTTCTTAATCCCCAGTTTTGCAACAGAGATGTAGCTAATATATTCATTTCGGTGCGTTGATATTCTCTTTCTTATGGCTGAGTTCTCCAAAAGGAGCCCGGTCGCAAGAGAAGGCCCCGAGTGACCTACTGTCGTTATGTAGCATGGCGAAAACTGTTTTGAGAGACTTAAATGGAACGGTTCATTACGCAACACTCATAAGACCGAGGCGTTGAGCTCGAAATGTTTCTCATCCGCCATGAGCAGAAAGGTATTGAAAAAAGCAGCATCTCCCTTACAGGCTTTCGAAGAGGTCCACTTGAGGACATGAAGGACTCTTCCCTTACTCGAAGTGAAAAAAAAATCAATGATGCGATGTTTTTAGAGGTAGAAAAACGAGGTCACTCGAAACCCGAGATGCTCGAGATTTGAAAGACGAATGACATTTGAGAAAATTCAACTGCAAAGGTCTCGAAGGATTCTTCTCGGACGGCGCTAATTTGCTCCGATTCTCTTCGCGCTAAAACCTTCGTCCTTCGCCGAAGTGGATTGCCTTCCAATAACGGTTTTATGATGAGGAAAGTAAAGTGTTTCTCAAGAAAATGAAAATCTCTTTTGTTTTCCGTCTGCTTTGAATTATCTTGATGGCTTTTTCCAACTTATCTTTTACAACTTTTCACTGAATATACATCATTTGCTTCGAGGCTCCGCGCACGCGTTATAGGTGGAGGTCTTGATCTCAGTCGCAAGATTCCATCTCTGAAGAAGATTCCACCTGATTTTAGACAAAGCTAAGAAATCTTGCAAGTTTCAGCATCTATAAAAGTCCTAAACGAGGTTGAGGTTATTAGTATTCCAAATGGAAACATATGCATAATTGCTCATGTACATTGTAAAAAAAACTCAAACTATTATTATTATATAAACCTCTGAGTAACAATTCGAGTAGGAATTAAAATTTATTTCTAAACGAAGCGAATATTTCTATGCATTAACTCAACATTTTAAATTCACGATTTTTCTAATTGAAGATCAAAAAAGTCTATGATTGATTAATTGACCTTTATTTATTGTCAGTTAAGGGTCATTCACCAGCCGAGTACGCAAGGGAAGTAATTTGATATTCTATTAGATTCAAATGGAACAACCGATTCATATATAAGGAAATATTGGAATGGCTTACAAATTTATGAAATCATAGATCTTCCTAGGATACTTTTCCTGTTTTCAGTAAAGCTTTATGCATCAAGATTTTTAAATCAAAGTAATTTTGAAAACAACAGGGGTATCAAGTTCTTGGGAATGTTTTATCAGGATTCGAATATTCAATTTCTACTCATCCGTCTTAGAATACGTGGTATTAGGTTATAGGTATGTCATTTAGTTGTTTTTATCGACTATCGAGCTTTCATGCTTTTGATGAATTTAAAACTTTAAACTTAAATTTTAAGTCCTTCAAAAAATTTGGGCTAGGTAAATTCAAAAATTCAAAAATGTCTTCAAAATTTCCTTTCAAAAATTTTTCCAAGAATTTTCCTATCTCATTTCTAATTAACCCCTAATTGAGGAAAATGTTAGAAATTGCGATGAAAGAGAAAGCTGTAGGGCCTAACTCTCACCAGAAAGACTATTTTTATTTATTCATCGACTAATCCTTCTCTATTCTAGTTTTATATTTTCATTTTCAATCGAGCTATTTTTGGATAGTGATTTGACTGAACTCTATCCGATTCTAAGTTTTCTTTTCCGACTTGGTGTACGATGAGAATAGTAAAGGACACAACTTTTACCCGTACCACCGAAAGCTTCTACTTCGATCATGGTTTCAACGCTTCGCGTCAGGTGGTACGGGTAGAAGTTGTGTCCTTCATTACTCTCATCATAATGGAAACCTACCACGAAGTCAAACCGGAAGGAATTGACGACATGGTATAGCTAAATGCAGAGCCGCGCCCGGTCTATTTGCCGTCCGGGTGCAAAAATAATTTGCCACCCCTTTAATTTAAATATCAAAGCCATACATTTCCAGATTTGCAGATAAAAATTAATTTGAAAGACTTTGAAAAACCAATATTTCATCAGCAAATGCATGCTCTGTTTGCTGACAGAGTAAATAGTCAGCTTAAGTAATATTAAATTGTTAGTAATTCGCATCACTTTCGAGTAACATTATCTCGCAATACGCATAACTTAAAATGATACGATTTGTATTAAATCTATTTTTCGCTGCTAAAAATGAAAGTTTCTAATAAAAATGTATTGCAACATAAATAAATTCGATTAAATCAACTGAATAAATATTTTCTTCTCGTCTTGAGTCATCCCTAATATTTACTCTAATGTCTGCCAATCTTCAGTTTCACATCATAATCTTTCCAAGAAAAGTCGTGTGTATCACAAAAAAAATAACAAATAATGTTGTTGTAATAATAGTAATGGTTGGCTAGGCTTCTGTTGCCGCTCTATAAATGCCGCCGCCCGGGTGCGATGCAACCCTTGCACCCATAGATCGGCGCGGCTCTTGCTAAATGCTTCGAAATAAGAGGATGATGATTTAAGCACCCAACAAATATCGCCCTTATGGTACCTTGATTGAATGGTATCCTTTCGACGGTAAGAAACGCTGTAGGTGACAGTTTTATCCGCCCGTTTTCTTCTTCGGAGGGCGTTGAAGTTCTGCAAACCGCCCATCGGATGACGTTGGAAGTGAAAGGAGTCATCCGAGGAGGAGAGTTATGAAGTGGGAGTGGAGATATGTGTCAAGCATCTCTATACGTTCGGGAGGGATGCAAACGAGCAATACGGAAGCATCAAAGAACGGAGAGCTTCCTCACGGTAATAACAGAGGGGTTTAAGAGGCGTGGGGAGTCCGGGGAGTTATCCAAGGAGATATCAACGCTCGCAAGCGCTTAGGGAAGGCACGAGATGATTCGCGCAGATAAGCTGGATGCGTAAAATCTCCCGGCATCCGCGGAAAGACGGATGGTACGTGATCATCTCGCGGAAACACGCGCAACTCTTAGAACGTTTACCGCCTTCCTTTGGAGAATCTCTAAAGTAGAGCCTTTAAAGTGCGCGAAATAATCGACCGATTCTAGCGAAAGAGTATCTTCTTCGCGAGGATAGAGCGAGTTTACTGCGCGCCGTAAAAAGACCGTTCGAACCCGAGCAGCGCATGTTTAACGGGGGCATATAAGTTGTGAAATTTCGGTGACCGGCAACATTGGATCACCCGCCGAGGTTAGCGACTTGCATTCCCACGGTCAACTGCGCATGATAAATCTGCCGAAACTCGTCTTCTTTAAAAATGGGAATAAAAATTCTCCGCGAAAGTTAAAGCGTGGAGCAATGCTTCGAGTGATTGGAGAGAAAACATGTTCTCCTCATGACGAAAATTCGAAATTGTTTTGGGAGCGTGTATTTTCTATATTTATGCGGCGACGTTATGATGCGTTTGGAACAGAACCAATGGCATCGATACCGTCAATCACGATTGTTATCTTGGGGTCTCTGAAGGGGAAGAAAAATTAAAACCTTTCTGTGGAAAGTTTCACTCGATGGTCCATTTTCCCTCATCATTTCGAATTTTACTAGGAAAATGATGAATTAAAACGATGCATGCCATGCATCCAGTTTTATATGAGTAAGTGTATCTTTCCTCTTATGCTTAAATTTAAATTTCCAGTTCCTCTGCTATTTAAAGAAAACCTTATTTACAGAAGATAAGATTTCTTCGTCTTCAAGCGTCTAACTCATTTATCCAACCCAATATTTACTCGAAGACTTTCAATCTGAATCTTTTAACCTAATATTGAGATAAACGCAGCCTATTATGCCATGTGCAGTTTTAAAATTCCGTTAATTATGATATTAATAGAAGATTCATAACAAGGATGCCAATCTTGATATTCCACTCAGTACCTTAGTCTCTCAATACAAAGGCCTGGTATTTTGATGTATACTTAAAATGGACTTTAACTAATGCCCTCTTTTAGGGCTTGATATTGTGATATTTTGTGTAATGCATAGCGTATTGAAATATAATTTTGTAAGGAGATACTTATGAAAAGAATTTTAAAGAAAATAATAAAAAAGAACGGACTTAAAGAAAGCAACACTTTTAAATTGTAACACTTTAAAATTGTAATATAGTATAACTTCTATTGTTATGACTACGCCTTATAACTAGTAATTATAAAAACTATAATTCGTAGTAGATGGATGTATTTTTCGAATTTTACAATTTCAAGATCGATTTTCTTTAATTTCGAACTAAGTTTTTAAAAATCTATCTCATTACGGAGAGTATTTAGGTGGTCATCATTCTTAGATGAACAATTATCTTTGACAAAAGTTGAAGGTAGAATCGCCACATATTTACTTAAAGCATTTGATCGAAGAGAAGGTGACTAAGTTTTCCATTATTTTTCCATTAGCTACTCAACTGGAAATGGTATCAGTCAGCAGGAGAGAGGCTTTGTGAAGAACCTGGGAATAAAGGACGCCGAGGCCAACGTTGTTGAGGGATCTTATTCATACACTGCACCCGACGGAACCCCCATTACTCTCCGTTACTTCGCAGACGAAAATGGATTCCGCGCTGAGGTAAGAAATTGGATTGAAAAATGTCTCCTGAAGGACGCAATGCAAATCAGAAGAGCTTAAATGCCGTAATATCCATTCTCGAGATATTACGTTTCTGTGGTACGGAAAAAAATAGTCACAACACCGGAAAGGAAATGAAAATCTAATGTAAAATTAACGTTAGCCTTCTTTCTGACAAGTTCATCTTATTTTATTGCTACCCACATGTTTCATTTTCTTATTATCTTCCGCCATCGGTAATTGAATTGAAATACAAAAGGGGGAAATAGCCTAAAAGTTGCAACACGCACGGGTTTCACGTTTATGGTTAGGCTCAAATTTTGAAACGTTGTGATGCCTTAAAGTTACATTGAAAGCTTAGTGTTTTGGTATAGTACAAGTATGTTGAGACTTCAGAATGTATAATGTCTGTCGTTCTATAAGAAAACAATTTTCTCTGCAAAGTGCACATGTGAAAGTCTCCGTACATGTTTCCAAACTCGCGTGAAGGAAGCTGTCAGTGGCTTCGAAGAAACATTCTCTTAATTATATTCCGTATGAGCACTGATCGTTTCAACACACTAGCCGCAAGTTGTTATTACGTTGGAAGCCGAAATCCTATTGCGTTCGTGATGCAATACATTCCCCCGCTGTTATCTTATCCTGAAATTTTAATATTTGCCTTTATCGCGACGGAATTCCGCTACACGACGGCTCCGGGCTCAATTTCGGGAGTCGAATTCCATTAGGATCAGCCCTTCTTGGAAATTTACCGAAGTTTCTTAATTAAATCAACCCCCATGGAGAAACGGAGAAAAAATTCAAATATTTAAGGGAATAATCGAGAAAGTTACGCGTTGCTTACATTAGCTTATTTCGTCTCCTTCATTTTTCTCTGCAGAAGGAACACTGGTCCAACCGGTTACCTTTTTAGACAACCGCGAGGCTTGATTCCCTATCTACTGGTGTAGCTTTTTTCGCGTATACGCACGATTTGGGAGCTTATCTTTTGACGCTGAGAAGGCCGGAGACTAATTGCTCCGATAGGGACAAAAAAAACGTCCGTCGAGACGCGGAACCTCTCTTATTTCTTTAAAAATAAACTCCTGACATTAAAAAGGAGAGTGGCAAACTAACGGACAGCGTGATTCCGTAAAAATGCATACCATTTCGCAAGGATGGATAAGATGGGAGAGCTTAAGATAAAGTTTGAGAGTTGCGGTTGTGCCGCACGAGTTTTTTGAAAGGTGGCGGAGATTTCAACGCTTTGGATTTAGATGAGAGGATGGTCCCCAGGAGACGAAAAGTGATTAGTTCAGCTAGATCATAATACATAGGTTTTGCGGGATTTGTTAAGTTTATGTTTAATAATAAGAAATATTTCATGTAATTTACAAGAAAATGTCACGCATAGCTTTCAGTAACACTTCCATTAACATTGCAAGTAAAATTAAAATTTCATAGAAGAGGTTAATGGGAAAGCTCAATTTACCTCATTTTAGTTAGTAATATTTGAGATTAATTTATGAATTGTTGAAAATTATCACAAAAGACGTTCCGGCAAAGGAAGGTCCTCCTAATGGGGTGTCGTTGAAATGGATGTGTCCGTCGGTCAAGCGACCATAGATCAATTGAGAGGACCCCACTGAAACATTACTCAGCAAGCAGTTAGTTATGAAGGACATTTGTCGATGTCCACTGCATTACAAAATTGCGTCGAGCGTTTAAATAAAAGTAGAGGTAAAGAGACGAATGACGATTCAGTAAAGCAAGGTCCTTCTAATTGGATGTCGCTCAAATGGCTGTCGGCCAAGTGACCGCCGGTCAAGCGACCATCGACAAATTCAGAGGCTCCCGCTGCAAGAATTACTCAGCAAGCAGTTGGTCATGAAGGACGTTCGTCGACGTCCATTACATTTCAAAATGGCATCGAGGATTTACATAAAAGCAGAGGAAAAGAGACGAATGACGCATTCTTGTTCCGATCGGAATGGTTGGTAAATGAGTGGAGCACGCGGAAGGGGTAATATTTCATCTGCCCGTTTCTCAGATGGAATGAGAAGGGCAAAGATGAATGCCCATTACCCTCAACTCCTTTGTCGCCGCATGAAGTTGCTTAGAAGGCAAGCGTCCACCGGGATGTAGGGAAAACGCGGCTGCTGATTTGCGCATAAATCACTCTTTCTCAACTTTTAAAGTCTTTTATCTCCGGACACACTGCTCATTTTCTTTTACGAGACATTTTAATTACCTTCGTTGAACCGTTACCTCTATCAACGACTCTACTCTTTTTCCTGGTCATTAGTAATTGGCGAGTGTTTAAGGGGAGCTTTAAATTCCATCCACATCCTCCCACGCTATCCGAAACGAACCCATTGACGAAAAAAGTAGTCCGATGAATTCGGACCGCTCCTGACCTTAGCTAACAAGACGGATAAAAAATCGATTCCCAGACCTACCCCAACTGGCCGCGCGGAGAACTGTCATCAAGCGCTCCCATTCCGGGCGAAACAGGTTCACCCAGATCGGGGTAGAGGTAAACAAAAAAGCTGTGCCCGAAATCTGGGTCGTTGGACTCAACGCGTCGATTGAAGGTCGATTTTCTGCTCTCGATTCAAGCGTTTGGATTCGAACTGTTTCGGTGGTGGAATGAACATTTTCGCGATGGAAGTTGCTTTGTAACGCGCCACCAATGTGTTTCTTGACGTACCATGCAAATAAGAGAAAGAACGAAGATCAAAAATAATGTATATTTTGCTATATAAATTCAGAAAATACATCATTGGAAGATGCAAAGTGGATGAGATTTAGGTAAAATTCATCCACCCTGCTACGTAGGTTCATCAGATATCCGAAAAGAATAGGAAAATATATGCTACGCCCAGGTTCAAGGCATCAATTTTTCGGCGAACCATATGCCACAGTTACCGACTAGAGGTAAACGGATAGCAGAGTTACTACACCCCCTATCACACACATGATACCTCCTGACTATCGTGGTACAAATGTATACGTACTAAAGTAATTTTAGAATCGTTCGTTTCGAATATGGGGCTGTCATCGAAAAACCGAATTAATTATATACATGGCTATCTCGATACATATGTGATATCACTTAGAAACGTAAAATGGTACACATCAGGTTACATTAACTTCAGAATTTTCTCCTGAAAAGCAAATAAAGATTTTGCGACGTTAGGATATCACGACAGAACGACTTTCATAACCAATGTGCCGTGTTTATTGAGCAGTATATCTTTGAGAACCTGATAAGAACTGAATGCAATTGCAAATGCCAATGGCAAAAAGATAATGTTCGCCTTCTACCTTTTGTCTTCCAAGGTTTTTAAGAAATTCATAATATTAGGTGCTAAATAAAGATAACATGAATATGAATAGTTAACGAATGAAATTGAAAATCATTGTTACAAAATATTGATTGCTTATCATTTGAATATGCATAAATGATTACTGAGGACTAAATTCAAACTCACTGAATAAGTTCTTCAGAGATTAAGCTAACAATAAGAGAATATTAACATCACGAACATTAGCCATGGAACTGTTTCACTAATATTTCACTATCTCTAACCTGTTATATAATACGTAATGGAAATCCAGTGATCATTTTTTCGATTAGAGGGATGTCTTCTTTTCATAATTAAATAATCCTTACGAAATCTTTAATTACTTCGAAAATACATGTCCGTAAATACGTTAGCGCCATAAGCCGTCAATGGAATTGCGAAATGACAAGTTTCTAAAAGAGACAGCGGAGATGCTTCATCGCGAAATAAATCCGTTTCCATTTAATCTCGAGATGAATTCTTGGCAGGAGTCATTCCGCGCTTAAAGAGGTAGTCGTTTCGTGCAGACCAGAGAGGTTGTCTACACAAAATGGGCGGGATTCTAATACGAGAATGATGGAATTCACTTCGAGAGTTTTGTGGATATCTAATAAAGGCGGAGCTAAAACTTTCAGTCACGAGCGAAACCGATTCTTTCAGCAACATTCATTGAACGATTTATTCCTTTCAATGAATATCGTAACTTTCAGTATTGAGGAAAGTTTGTGCTTTCCCGTTACGATGTGCTTACGAATAAAAGACACTCATCGAGGCTTAATTTGATGGTAGATTAACACATAAATAAGCCGTAAAATACATATGCTAAACCACGCGGTGCTATTACTCTATGAAGTAGTTTAAGTATTTCACAATGTATGTTTCTGTGATTAAGAGCCGGAATCATCTTCCAGTTGACCAAATCAGTTTCTCTATCAGTGAGGTAACCGAAAACGATTTAGATACTCCTCGATCACTAAATATGGCACAAGAGTAATAGTGAATCACATCCACAGAGTCCCCATTTACTCACATTAAACCTTTCATTCCAGCAAATAGCTGTGATAGTTACGGTTTCTTGAGCAAAGTTTTATTGGCTTTGGCAACTTGCCACGATCCACCCCACACGATGAGAGACCACGGATGAACCCAACAGAGATCAAAGCAAGAGAAAGGACTCAAATCAAATCATTAAAAGTATAGGAATCGCCGTTGCAGAACTCTTACGGGCCATTTCGTTGCAAAAGTTTTATGAGTGTCTCGGATTCATTTTCATCCCACCTCATTGTTTCCAACGATTCCATCTAATTCAGATTTAAACACGTCTCAAATCCAAACATTTGGCATGCAAACGGAAAAGTTCGTTAATAGGTCTTTGCGTCCTTTAGTACTTGACAGCGGTTTTTCTAGAGCGAAATTTATTTGGCTTAAGGAAGAAAAGATGTTGCACTAGGAATAAAAGAAAGACATCTTGTCCTGAAGAGAAGTAAGTGATTAGTTCATGCATGAAATCGTTCATACACGTTGGAGACTGGACACTAATTACAGATAGTGAAGGCTATAGGATAAGGTAATTATTTTAGAGACAGTAAAAGGTCAAATAAGAGCGGAGAAAGAACAATGTAATCTTACTTCGTAACATTTGATGGCCTACGTCGCGGTAAAATAATTTTATCAAATAAAATAATCTAGCCGGAAATAAGTTATTAATTATTTAGAGAAGAAAAGAAATTATCGTATCGGGTAAAGATCGTTCATGTTCATGATAACTCTTTTCAGTAGATTGAGGATTAATAATGCAAAATTTGCCATCAATGGCTCGAAAAATTAAATAATAACCAATTATTAATGTATTGTTACGTTCCACTGTAGAATTATATTAATATATATTCATTTCGAGTGACCTAGTAACTATTTCATTTTCCGTGAAATAGTTACGGATGAAAAAAGGTTTGACGGGACCGGGACTCGAACCCGGGTCTCCCAACTTCCGGTTGATTGCTCTACAAAGTCGTTAATCGTAAACAATGAAGCTTGATGATGTCCGGAATGTGTGCAAAAACCTTTAAAAAAATAAGATAAGCCTCTATCGCTAATTAAAGGTTTTGGCTGTTAAATCAATGCTCCGTAAACGCCGCCATTTGTTCAGCACTCTTGGACATAATAAACGAATAAACACATCCCTGCGCAACGGGTCAAGATCTTGACCCCATCCCGTCCAGATTCCTCCCAAAGCGAATGGACGGAGGCACCTTTTGGGACGGTCAGACGAGAGCTCAGGCGTTGCGAAAGAGCCTCGATAAGTGGTTTAGTAGCCGCGTCGCGCCCATCTCCTTAAAAGAGGGAATGGAAGGAAAGCGGATGGTAACATTTTGCTCGCGGGGCAGACAGTTTAATTTTCTCCCGCGCTGAAAATGGACAAGGGAAGGATGTGGCAAATGAAAATTTTCGTGAAGAAAGGCGGCTTGCGAATCTTCCACGAATGACAAGAAAGTTGGAAAAGAGGCATTTCGCACCCATCACATATAGCTGAGAGGATGGATTTGGCAATCCGAAAGGGAGTGCAGAATTGGGCGGGTCGTCTTCTCGAGAATGGAATCCTACTAGGGTGGTCCATCAGGTGGTGAAAGGCCTTCGAAATTTTGTGGTCCCAACTTTCGCTACGATGGTGTGAATAGTCAATTATACAAATACAAATAATCATGAAAATAGACGAGAAGGAATAATATAATACTATAAAAATTGAGAAAGACGTTGTTCACATGTTGTATGGGTGTATATGAGAATACAGTGTAGGCCGAATTCCGTGTCTGTGCTAACTAAAAGTTACAAGACTTTTAGCACAGGAGTTCTCATGCTCCTACTATTCGGAACCCAAGAATGACATGGATGATAACTAGCAAGCTGAAAAATACGTTGTATTTGAGGCAGTATTTAAAATTAAAGTCTATCATAGATTTTATTTTTTTAATTTTGAATACATTGATAGGTCCACGAGCATCGTCTTTTTTATACAAGAAATTTTAATAGTAATCAAGTAAATTCTATTCTCTCCGGCCGGATTTCTTTGAAAGGTCATATCTGGCCTGCTGATGGCGGTCGTAATAAAACACCTTGTGGATATTACAAAGTTTTACTTATTCCTTCGTAATCAATTAATTTAATTAATGTGCTTTAGCTTCACTTGGTTGACCGCCATACAGACAGAAATAAAAATACAAAGTAGCTCCACACTTGACCCACAAGGTGGAAACACCTATATTAAAAGTATTCCTTTCTCTAAAATCAAGTGACACTTTCACTTACCAGCCATCCCTCAATATTCCTCCGACACCCCATTTAAGTCGGTATCTACGAATTTTTTTAATGAGAGCACATACGTAGACAGCATAAAAATCAAACTTCAAGGCAAACCAGTTGTATTTGCGATCTGCAAACAAGAAAGATGGGTCAAAGACAGCAATTAAAGAGAGAATTAAGGGAAAGAAGAAGGCTGACGATGGGGAACTGAAAGTAATGGCCAGAAGGTGAAGGAAGATCGTGGGAACGGAGTTTTAAAGTATGTTTTATTAATATCATGCTGGCTCCGACGGCGTTTTCATATTTTTCTCTATAAATGTGAAATAATGACTTACCAAGTATCCTCTTTTGGAAAAAGAGAGAGTGAGAGTGTTGGGCGATTTGCAGAGGGATTGTTTGCCCGATGGAATCACTTACCGCCTGCATAAGTCACTGCCAGACTCATTTGAGTACTTTTCACATCATGGACTTCTCCTTTCTGTGCCGAATTTCAAAATAGCAAAAAAGAAAAGATTACCTATTACGCCGATGAGTTACACGTATTTTTCGCACGGAGGGGCGTCATTTCTGATATACCCGGGTAATTCAGAACACGAATTCCACGAGAAATGGTTTACTTTTTGAGAAACATTGATTACGTGATCTTTTCATTTTTTTATAATGTGTGCTGTAAAGGAGAGAAAGACTGTAAAAGGAAATAACGGCACGTAAAACAGTACGTCATATTATTATAATTGATATGACTAAGCGGAACTACGAGGTAAGAATGATCTATGCACCTAAATATCTATTCATGAAGTTACCGTTAGGTGGAAAATAGAACATTTGGGCCTAATTTCTCAGTAAGAGTAAATAATAATAATGTATTTAACTAAGATATTGGTATCAGTTTTAGTCTCCATCATTTTGCCAAATATGGTTATATAGTGCCAAATATGGTTGTATAGTGCAAATAATCATCAGCGATAGAATTAACCTCGAGCAAACTTTAGGTAAGTTTAATAAGAGCGCTGATTGACTCAATTATTCAAAATAACCGGAATTTCTACATACCGTTGGTCTCTATTGTGATCTATAATACGCATCCATTGACTATATTTCATAAGCGATAACAAAAATGTTGTCCGCTCATACAGAAATAGGTACAATGCAGAGATTTATTTGCGGTATCTTTCGCAAAATGCTAAATTAGCGAAAACTTCTAAACTAGATATTCCAATGGTATTGTCCAAGATCTTAAAAATCGCGAGCGAGCTTTTCTTTGGGCTCTAAAGTTTGCTGTTGAGTTTTTTCTCAAATTTTCCCGGATTTTCATGTCCATATTTTTCTTGTGTGTCCTTATAATTGAATATTAATAAAACTCGCCACTTTCGCAACTCGGCGGATCGAGATGAATTATCGGCGATCATCTCGAGATGTAATCTTTTCTGGCTTAAGGGGTAGTGCACGAACTCTTATCTCAAAACCATTAATGGACAACCCGCGGGAAATAAAACGGTAAGAGAGAGAAGGCAGTATAAAGGTGAATGCGTAAAGATGCTCCTAAGAAGAGGGCCTCGACCGACTTCCATGCCACTTAATGATCTCTGTTCCGAGAACTCCATATAAAAGCAGCCGGGGGCTTGCTCATGTGTTCGAGGTGCATTCGAAGAAAATGAATTGCTCCCGCTAATGAATGCGATTTCCATCGAGATTGGATCTGGAAAATGCGAATCGGTTTAATTGCTTGAAGATGAGAGAAAACCGAAAGATTACTGTATCTCAGTGACTTCAGCGATGGCGAAAGATGCGAATATGCCCGGAAAACTTGATATCATAAAGGAAAGCGATTCGGATTCTTTTGAAAACTGTTATTTTCCTCGAGAAGTATGATTTCAGCGGTCATAATTACTTCAGGTTGACCCGAATTCTGCGAAGTCTAATACCTTTTTAAAAGGTCTCCGAAATATACCCTTCGGATCGGTTGAGACATGTTTCTGTCTATTATGTTTTCCGCTAATGAACACGGTGGAAAATTTAACCTGAAATAGGAATATGTTCAATAATTACCGGCATTGAAAGTATCATTGGAAGATAAGTTCCTTAATTAGAGAAAGTATCGATGAGTTAAGACTATATTCAAGATAAAACCCTGATGAATTAGACCTAAAAAAAATCGAACGATATGTTCACGATAAACCAAGAATAATATAGGATCGCAACAGAAATAATTATGGTAAGAAAATGGATAATCCTTCGGCCATAAAAATAGATTAATAAATACAGAAGCTTTGGCTCTGAGATTCTGCCAATCATAAGGACAGTGGAATTGAATAACTTGTACAGTTACTATCTTTATAATTCAATCTCTTACTTAAAAAATTATACTTATCACTTTAGACGTTACCGACTAATTGAAAATATATCATACAATAATTTAGAAGTGCTACTTTTGCGTTAAGGATGTCTCCGAATGAATCTTTTTTTTACTATTATAATAAGTGAAGAGATTAAAATAGTTCAAAACACGACTAGATCATATTTATGTAGGTACGTAAACCTAAAAACTCAAGAATTTTAAATCCTAGAACATGTTAGCGAGACAGAAACTTACTTTCCACTTAAAAGAAATTGAGACTATATTGAAAGAGTAATTTTTACTCCGAATCCTTCAAGCCCTTATTAGGTATTAATTGAGAAGATGTTAACGAGCATAGAGTTTATCTATTTAAAAACACATGAACTCCACAATCATGTCGATGTTTTCCATCAGGAATTCTTTCATGCAATTCTAAGCCACAAAAAATCCTATCAAAATTATACTTATAAAATCGCTCCAATCTTCGTCAACCTTCTTCGGAAACCCGAAATTTAAAATTACCTTTCCTGCGCATAATTTCCCTTCTTGAGTACAAGGAGACGGTTCTGAAATTCGTCTTTGATCATGAAGATGAGAAATTCCATTCCGAAACCAGATTTTCCAGATAATTTTGGAGAGCCTTCGCTTACCAACGTAGTGCTTTCCTTGAGTAGAAAGAGGATCGCCACGTAAATGAAGCGGCCTCCACGAGCAGCGCTTTGACCTGGGTGTTGGAAAGGAATGACCCGTGGGTATGAATAATAAAAGCTCTATTTTTCGTTCTTTAAGAATTATCACGAGAAAATGGACTCACGATCACGAAATTTTTCCGAGACTACACCTAAAAGCGACCTTCACGTGTCACTTAAACGGGTCATTCAAGATCCTCTCGTTTGAAATATCCGTGGATTGCGATCTTTATATTTTCACTGTTTCTCGGATGCACCTTTCTCCTAAAAGCCTTTCATCAATGAATATTAACAATTACAATTAGGAAAACGGTTTAGCTTACTTGGAACGATAAGGCGTGCACCTAGTAAAGTTCCTAAGGAGAAGCAGACATGAAAAGAGTCTGACGGAACCGGGACTCGAACCCGGGTTTCCTAGTTGCCGGTTGGTTGCTCTATCTTTGCCTACAAAGTCTCCAAAACGGCATGAAGAAATAAACTGATGGAATTGCTCAATGGATAGAGCAACCAACCGGCAATTGGGAGACCCGAATTCGAGTCCCGATTCCGTCAGATTTTGTTCATGTCCATTTCTCTATATTACCAATTACTTTTCTGTTCGTTGCAATTAGTCCTCAACAATAAAGATCATGTCTGTCCTTATTTCAATATCGTGTGATATTTTTACGTCATAATTTTATGTTTAGGGTCTAAACATTCCGAATAAAGGATCATTCCAATATCAACGATATGCATTCATGTAAATATTAATCGGATGAGATTAAACCTACAGGTTAGTCTATCATACGAATACTGTTATGAGAAGATGGTCAAACGTAGCTCCGTTTAAATAGAAGTAACTGAGCTATTGATGCCAAAATATATTGAAGGATTCATCTAGGAACAATACACCTGAATTATTGAGTTCAAGTATGAAATACTTTCCACCTATTCTTCACATAGCCTCGAACTGGTAAATAACTCCGAATTCATCAGTTAAAATCCCTTGGAAACATGTTAAACATCGTTCTTACTTCCTTTTTTTAGAAAGGTCGATCTATTTGAATTAACGATCTTATTTGAATTCCTGCAACAGGGCGCCCATCTCCCAGTCCCACCACCAATCCCAGCTGCCATCCAGAGGTCCCTGGAGTTCATCGCCAGGCAAGCACCAGCCTTCGGCCGCCAGTAATAGCCCACCCTTAGGACCTTTGGCGAAAAGCGGAAGAGACGTAGCAAAGGAGAGACCAGACTGCGAAACAGAGATGCAATTCTCACTCTTCCCTACATAACAACGTTCGATCTTCGCCAGACTGATGAAAAAGAATGAGTGAATGGACTTCGATTTTCCAGATTGACCCTACCCCTACCTCCTTCCCCGACTTTAAACTGACCATCGACGACGCAGGTAGCATTTGACTTGTTACGTGGTGCTGCATTCGACGATTCTTATCCCAAAATTGATGCTTCAACACACCGGCTCTTGCGGTTCGAGAATAACCGTTATTTCTTGCGCCGACTTCCATCTTCAAATTCCTTCCGTTCTGCGCTCCTTTTCATTAGAAGCCAGATGTGGTAATAATCTGACGCGGTCTCATTTGACTTAAATTGAATGCATCGAAAGGTTGCGAATCTTTTACTCTTCACGTAGCCTTCTGAAGGAGCCGAGATGCCACGGAGGACGCCACGCCCGGTGGCAGTGCTTTGAAAAGAGACAACGCCTTGGAAACGTAATGCTCCACCTCGAAGGCCTCGACCTTTGCATCCACTCCCTCATATCATTTCCCAAAATCCCTTCTCCTCTTCCCGCGACTTACTTTTCTTCCTCTCGTAAAAAAATTAATGCAATCGAAAAATGTGTAATAAAAATTAACTTGTTTATAGTGTGTATAATCGGATAGTAAACAACCAGCAGTTGAAAGTGACCAGCACATCTATGTTTGTTTTCTGGGATTAGGATTTATGATTGAAATGCTACCCATGTAAACGGAAATAAAAATGGCTGTGCCTACTTTTTCATTGCGGTAAATTTGTCATTTGTTATTTACCTCAACCATTCACCTCTCGTGTTTCATCGCAAAAAAACATCGAGAAACACTTCCTCAATGGGTGTTTATTCCTGAGTGCTAATTTAGCTCACGAAGGTGTACATCTAAATATGGAGTTGAGAAGTTGTAGCTCCGTACAAGATGGGCCTATAAGTAACTCTATCTCCATACTACTTAACTCGTTGCCATATGTCCAATCTGTCTTAAGGCATTCCCTCGGCGTACGAATCGAACGGACGGAAAAGTACTCAAGTCCTTTCATCGGATTCGTTAATTAAACAATTTTTAGTTTCATTAGTAATTTACCTTTCAGAAAAACTCACTTTTTATCTCCATTTTAATTATTACTTTTTACAGTCAACGATGCGTAAATTTCTCATCTCATACTTATTAAAATCGCTGTACTATAAATATCTCTGACCGAATTCCGGAATTTCGAATTTCGAATTCCTTTCGTCCTTAAGAAAATAGTTACCAAGAAAAGGTCTCAGACATCTTCTCTCATCGTTATGAAACATGTAATGATCATAAATGTAAATGTACTCAGGCCTGCTAATCTAGAGTGATACATTGAATCTATTCCCTCTGTTTGAAATTTCTGCTGGTATTGTATAGTATTGACACTTTCATATAAACTGTCTAATTTATAAAGTAGCATAATAAGCATTGTCTGGTATAATGAGAACAATGTTCTGTTTATTTTGACAGGATACCCGTATTAACTCTATAAGTAATTAATATTTAATTCCATTGCTTACAATCAGTACTTACTGAAGCATATTCTATGGCACTCTATTTTCACCTTAACTTTGACTAAAGGCAGACACTCCAATATGCCTTGCAGTGCTCTGCTAGCAACAATCCCAAAACCTAATTAGAATTTTTTAGCTAAGACATAAAATATGAAACGTGATTAATCCATCCATTAAATGGTTATCTGCATTTTCGATAGAAGCATATCTATTTTCATCCTTTAGTAGAGAATGAATTAAAATTATTCACGCCATTCATTAACTTCAATTCACCGTATAGTCTGAGTGGTTCTCATTAGTGTTGCTTCAGCAAGGCTATCGTTCTGCTGAACATCATGAACGCGAGAACTAAAACTTGTACGAAAATGAGTAGATATGAATGAAAGAATGTGGACTAAAAGAAAAGTTGCGTTACCAGTATGAAAGGAAAGTTTATATTCTAATTGGGAATATAAATATAAGAAATGAACGCAAAATGACTAAAATCGCATTGGAGAAAAATTTGACAGGGTAAAAGTAGCGGTATACCGAGAAAAAGCTTGAGTGTATCCAATGCTAAAGGTGAATACAAGAGTAGTAAACTAAGGAAAAGTACACTGAATATATAAGGGAAATAATGATCGCCACCCAAAAAGGAATAGCATTATTGTAAGTAAGTGAAGGTATTCGAAATATTGCGAGAATCTATTCACTTTTATTACAGCGATAGATGTTACAGATGAAGCTGTACCTTGACTAAACAGATGCGAACAAACTTCCAAGGCATAAGGCTGTTTACTTATATACATAACAGTTGGTTCCTAGAAAGAGGATTGCGCAGTGGGTTGCAGTGAATAGCTGAGGAGAAAGGTACCCTCCGATTATTATTACGAATACGAACATCTTCGGATCGCATAATTCAGCGGCGTAAAAAATGACGAAGGGGAAAGACAGCGGGGGCGATCATCCAATGGGTCTGAAAGGGCATCGAGGGATAAAGGGGATTCCGTCATGAATCGTGGCAGCGAGAGGGGTGGGGGATTTTTTCGTGATTCGAATATCTTTTTAAGCAGAGGGTTGAAAAAGGAGTCAGCCGTGGAAAGTGAAAGAGCCACGGAGGGGATCTGCGAAGAAGAGGCGTGCCCATGGGAACGTTAGTACCTTTAACATCCCCCGTTTCCGTGAAGATGACACTTAGGATAACTGAAGGGGTGAGGAAAGGTTGCTAAATGAGCAGGATGAGTGCTAAGCAAGAAAACGGAAATGCCTCGGACCCAAAAAGAGATGGATGCATTCAGATACGAATGATTTACACCGATGGTTCATCAATGGAGGCGAGAGAATTCCACGAATTATATACCGACGTAAGGTAAAAGGATTTTTGGTGTCGACGTAATAATTGGCGATTCTTTCCAGTTATCGTGAGGCTTCGGTGAGAGGAATTTGTCCATTAAGTGTCGATGAGTCACGAAGGAGAAATAACTTATGTAACTCCGAGCTTTTTCGTTTCAAATTTTTGGGGATGAAGGTGCGTTTTGAGAGGATGGGGCCAAATGTGAACTGACCAAATCGTCTGGAAATAATGTTCTTATGTTTTAAGTTGATAGACACTACCCGTGCTATGTGCCTCCCTGGACCCCACACATGGTGGGGTCCCTGGTCTATGGCAAGAGGGACAGATATTACCGATTTTTCCTTTTCTAAATCCCTCTGAAAACATAGTTGATAAATGGAAATCTTTAGTGATAAGAGGGAGTCCTCTTGAGCTTACGTTAATGGAAAATACATTTCCATTATTATCAAAAAATTATTATGATGGTTTTTATTGACACACGTACATTCCTATGATTTCCTGTGATGAACCCGAAAAGATATAATTGATTATTAGGAATTTCAAAAAACCTTATTTGACATACAAATTGTATGGCTCTATTCTCACGTAAATCTTTAAAAAAATATCCATGTCTATGGATTACGTACTATATGTAAGCAATTAGTTAGATAATGAGAAGTATCGAATTTTTACGAAGCCAATATTTTTGAAACGCAATCATTTAAATGTTTAAATAAAAAAATCGTTAAAATTTAATTTTCTCGTGCACTTGCACCATGAAATGGATGGTAGATGAATGTAAGTTGCTTACATATAGTATGTAAATCATAGGCACGGATATTTATTAAAATCTAATCCAGTCGAAGTTTCAAACCTTTTTTTGACTCTATACCACGGTAATTATATCAATTTCTATGCTAGGAATATTATTGAAATCATAGGTGTAGAGTGTTGCATTATTTGGGCGTGATATCGGAACCGTAGAGATAGAGAAGAAACGGAGATGAAACTCATTGATGCAGCAGAAGAATGATAAAAATCAGCTGCAATTAAATATAAAAAAGGGAAGGTTTCAAAGAAATCTTCGCAAGTGATACCTGGTGGAATTTCATTATAGAAACACTAGTAAAAGCCAAAACTTGTACAAATTCCACAAAATTGTAACTGTAAGGGTTTACCGGTTTCGGTGTCAAAGCACAGATGAAAGCACTATCATCGTCAGAGGATGATGATGGAGCTTTGACACCGAAACCGTTAAACCCTTACAATTTTTGTGGAATTTGTACAAGTTTTGGCTTTTGCAAGTGTTTCTAAGGGAAGGTTTATTAAATTTAAGGGAGAAAATACCATCTAGAGAAGTGTTTAAACAAGAATGATGAGAGAAATAGGGTCATAGGACGCATTACGAAAGCTTGGTTAAGATAATTTTGGAGTGAACGAAGGTAGAGGGAAGATATAGTGCAGGGATTCTCTACCGGTGGTGTGCGTACCACTGAGGGTACTTGGAAAAAAGGTAAAATGGTTGGTGGTATTAATACCATTGAAGGATTGAGAGAAATAAATTTTAGCAATCTCGAATAGGTAAATTAACAATATGCAACCATTTTAATCAGAAAAAAATGTTTTTACTAAAAAATGATGAAGGATTTATTTTTAATTTTTGGTCTGAAAAATTGTTGAGAACCCCTAAGGTTCTCAACAATTACATGCAGTAGAGGTCATGCAATCGTAATGTAGAACAAATAGTAAGGAAAATATATCTAGCCGGAGGATTGCTGAAGGCCAATCCTAAGCCCATGAAGTAGTGTTGCGACTCTTGGTTTCGAGAGAATATTCTAAGACGGTAGCACTCAGCGCACCACCCCAACGAAGATAACTTTACCATCGCATACCAGAGACATCCAGTCGCGAATTCTAGGAGCCGAACCGTCGTTATTAATCGGCCTAGGTCGCTAAGGACTTCTATTGAGACTTTAATCATTCGGTCGTGACGTCGCAGCTTATTTAACCCGACAGCGCTTAGATGTCGTAAGGGTGTGGGAGGAACTTAAGTGAGGAGCGAAGAGGACTTTCGAGTCGTAATGGAGGCAAAGGAGATTTACTCGGAAGAGAGAGGGTAAATCGGTGGAATGAAATGGATAAGGAATGGAGCGACGGTTGAATGACTAGGTAAATAAATCCATGCCCTCTGCGTGTCCCGAGCTAAATTCTCGTTAGGGGCAATTTTAAGCGAGAAATCGTGTTACGCCCACTATTAGAAATGGCGACATGGACGACGAATCGAGTCGGAGATGCGATGTTAAAGATAAGGACGAGTTCAAAAAGAGTATGGAGTACGAATGGAAAGGTAGCAGAATACGGAATGCAAGGACGGAGGTAATGCATGCAACAAAACGGAGACAAATTACGATAAGATATCACCCGGAAAGAAATACATTGTGATAAAATCGTAGGAAAGGATTGAGTCGTTTTATAAATTCGTGAATATAAAACACTTTTGCTCACTGATTATGAAATGATGATGGAATTTACTCTTAGAAGCTTCCGTGTGAAGGATGTCCATATAGAATGATACTACGTGATCGATTGATTTACAAATTTTTCATTCAAATATTAAATTGATTGCTGAGTATTTATTCGCTATGTTCATGACTGCAGAAAACGTCACGGACTAAAATTTCCCGCAAATATAATTTATCGGTAAAAATTAAAATATTGCCAGTGTGTGATTTAGTTGGAGGATATTACTAAAAAGAATGGTGCTTGTTGATACTTTCCAAACAAACATGTTATTATAAGGCGCATTTATCTGAAACCGAACTCATGAAAGAGATAAATGGTCCATCTTTAATTACGTTTATAGATAAAGTATGTTTTTACAGCAATATACTCAATACTACTTCATTTGTCTAAATCGAAAAATGCTGGATTTTTTAAATATTTTGTTGACGCTTACAGATATGCACAAAAATTATTAATTACCGTTATCGATATTAATCGTAGTTCGAATTCAATCATACAAATAGTATTAAATATTAAATGTATTAATTTTCCCGATTTCATAACTGTAACTGATGTACGGTTTGGTAAGTATTCATTGAAACCATACAATTTCTGAACTTTCAACTTTTAATTTTAACTCATTATAGAAAACACAAATCAATGTAATAGATTTAGAAATTGAGTGAACCGTATTTGTTCTCCTTAATGATCAGTTGATTATTTGCTCTTTCAAACCCTGATTAAATAATGCCCTGGCCCCTATGAAGTAAGAATCTGAACATTTATCTTATAAAGAATAATCTGCTGCCAAGTATCTTATTCAACTATCCCAGCACACTCGAGGCTGTTTTTTTATTCTTCTTAATATCAACAAGAATGTCGGAAGCAGTTGTGTATTTCTTATCGAATAATCTCTTTTAAATTTTTTTCAATCCCTTATTTAAGAAAAAGTAGACCTGCTCATTTGTCGGCAGTATCGGTATCTTTCGTTCCTGCTGCCTTTTCACGATAAATGGAATATTTTTCATTTTTCTCCTGGTACAGGATAAATTAAAATGCAGCTTCATTTTACTTTAGCCCGAGCCTTATTCATGACTGTGATGATATGAATATGATGTATAAGTAAGGTTAGCTACTACTATGATGTATTAGTAGAGTTATTTATCAATTATAATTGACAAGTTCCCGTTAGATTAAAATTGATAAGGTAGAAACCGAGAAGTTGCCTTATAAATTACAATTAGTTTGACAATGAGTTGATTTCGAGGTTTTTTTAAGGTACTACATGAGCAGCGATCTTACTTCATGAAAATTTGCGATTAAACGATGCCTTCCATTAAAATCTCCCTTCGTTACATTATACATATATTACATACATTCTTTCTCCAAAATTTTCCATGAAACTGGCACAGCAGAAAAATTGACCAGAACTATGCGTTAAAACCGGCGCAGTCCCGGTCATAACGGGACGGGGTCATCTATATGTAAGTGATGCTAGATAGTGCCATTCCTTCTGATCTACCCTTATTGAATGCCATGCTATCTATAAGGTCGCTGCGCAGCACTTCGCCATACATTTCCCATTTATAGTATTCTGACTGAGTAAGGATATGGGTGATCTACCTCACTCCTCCTCTTACCTAGCAAGCGTCATTCCTTCTCTAAAGCTTTTGGTAGCTAAAAGGGGAGAGACAGACTTAATTCCGGCCTCCTCACTGTATGTTGTAAATATAGATCGCAATGTATCGTTTTCAAACTTACGAAACTCATCGGTGCAACGAGAATGACGGATACTGGCCATTCGAAAGTGAACTTAAGTTTCCCTGAGTATCAAAGAGAAAATGAAGTCAAACCGCAATGAAAACAGTCCGACGAGTGACGTCCAAGCCGGTGAAAGATATCTAATTCCTCAACACTCCGCCGCTCAAAGTCGTAAAAAAGGACGACGAAATCGTCAGAATTAGGAAGAGAAGACTGTGAGAAAGAAAAATAGACGACAGCGAAGGAAATTTTAAAGTCGCTACCACGGGCACTTTCAACGAGCCCATAACGTACACTTTCCTTCCTTACCTTGCACAACTCTCGCGGTTTATTCGGTCATCAAGGAAGACGAGAATGGTCCGAATGAGAAAAACGATTAAATAGGAAGGTCGGAGAGGGGGAAAGGTGACGGGATAAGATCTCAAAAGCGAGGGCTCGGGATGGACGAAACGTGGGCAAGAGGAGGAAGGAAGATAGCAAAGCGAGATCCTCAGATGCGATGCTCACCGCTGAGGGAGGCGAGAAAAAGGGGAGCCCTGAATGGAAACCGAGGCACGGACGATGCGCGAAGACGCCAACCCGCTCGCCTTTGGAGGATTTTGTTTTTGTCTTGTTTCGCCGCGGTGGATCGAGGGTAGAAAAAAGGCTGCCCTCGGACGATTCGTTGCATAAATCACCGCGGCAACAACTTTCACCCAAAGTTACGAGACTTCCATATCGCTCCCCGCGCACGAGTTTTATTCCACACGACTCATCTTGGCTTTCTCGCCCTACCACGCTTCCCCTCCTCTTTCTCCGGCACACACTCTTCCCCTTTTTCACTCCCGCGCTATCTACATCTCGTTCTTCCTTTTTCTTCTCGCTCGAATTTCTCCCACTCTTTTGACTCAGTGGTCCACCAACTGGTAGACCGGCAGGCCTCTGAGGGTCCTTGGGTTACTTTCTGGGCAGTGGTGCGCAAAATCTGCGTGCCTATAACACATTATTCCGGAGTCGACGGACTTCAGTTACACATGCGTATTTTAGGAACATCACAACCATTCTTACATTTCTCGGATTCGTTTGGCTTAATACATGTTTGAATTATTATAATGAATGTGGTAAGGCGTAACCTCGTGGAAGGCCATCACTAACAAAATTAAATTAAACTTTGTAATCTTCCACAGAATACTTTTGTATTTAGCGACTAGTTTCGACGACGAGTCAGCATTATCAAGCAATCTTGAGAATGCTGGCTCGCCGGCGTAAGTAGTCGATAAATATAAAATATTCTTTGAAAGATTACACAGTTTTCTTTTATTAGTATGAATTATTACTTTGTTTTGAATTCAGCGAGTCTAGTTAAACGAAGTGGGCAATGCCATAAGTAGTAATATTCCAAATCGAGTAGCTACTACTGATGCTTTACTATATGGCTATAGATATTTAAGCGGGTCGCATGAAAGTATGTTCCGGCCCGAAACTGGACCGCGAGTTGTAATTTGTGCACCACTGGTTTAGTGTATCCACGGCTAAGGTCTGTGATATTTTCAATACAATTTTATACCTAGTTTACCTAAGAAGTGAACGCTCTCTCTCATCAAACATACATCTTAACAAAAATTACCATTCGCCATTCAAACTGCAAAAATACGAGATACATGAATATTGCTGTCATCAGAGAAGCAGCACAGACAGTGGGTCAGTGATGATAAAGGAAAATTAAATTAAAAGTTAGCAGCAAATTATAAATGATGTACATTTTATTGTGTGTAATTTCTCTCCTCATCAATCTGACCTTGATTTTAAGGCAGTACTTATTTTATTATTTTTGTCCCATCTTTCTAACTATTAATATTCCTGCATTGGACCTATTCACACATTAATATATCAATAGTAATACTTCTGAATATAACAGCAGCTGCAAGTGGTATTACATAGGCAACAACAAAACTTAATCACGTTAGTAAGTATGTTAATACTTTGTCCTATCTTTCTAACTATTAATATTCCTGCATTGGACCTATTAACACATCAATATATCAATAGTAATACTTCTGAATATAACAGTAGCTGCAAGTGGTATTACATGGGCAACAACCAAACTTAATCATGTTATCAAATATGTTAATACTGTCGCTGTGTTTAAACAACAGAGGCTTTACAGTTGCAATAAATGCAATTTCCGCTTTTACACGAATATTACCTTCCGTCATAACTTTCAACTTTATTCACTTTCGTCTCCTAACTACCGCATTCCTCTAGTATTTTTCTTCTCTTCTTCATCGCCCACTCTTTCTCGGACTCTATCCTAGCCAATACTCACCCCGAAGCACTTTTGCCGAGATGCTCTCGTCACGAGAGATTTGCTCTTATTTTCACTCCTCAGAAAGACGTCTTGAACGACGGACATGGGATGAAACGATACACGAGCTCTCACTACGATCCGAACTCCGAAGTCTTGCGAGAGGAAATTTTCGCCGTCTCGAAATGTACCGATGGTTAGCCGATAAGTAGGGCCGTCATGTTACGAAATATGATTGACGTCAGTCTAGAAATGCGTGGAAGAGAATTCGCTATGATTTTGTTATAAGTAGAATGGTCTTTCGCTAGGGATGTAGGGTATCTTCCGCATCTATCAATTTAATCTCGAAAGGTCAAAATATGAATAATTCAAAAACGATAAAATAATAAGGATGCCCCATGCATTTCAATACAATGTTTTTAAAATTGGTATGCAACATAAAGGAGCAAATATCAACTTTCGCATTTACATTCAAGATTTAATACGAGTCGTACTATATAAAGAGTGACTTACCTGTAACCCTAAACAGCAAATTTTTCGGCCGCGGAAGATATTTTCTGTCTCGGGTGAAGAACACGGATTCGGTTAACGAATGTATCCACACCTACATAAATATCCTACAAGCCGCCTTTCGGCGTGTAGCAAGGAGTAAAATACAAGGGATTTGTATGTAAAATAATACAATCCAGTTTTCGTAAAATTAATGAAAATTATAGGATACATACCATTTTTCGTACTAATATGAAATATCGCTCGCATTTCAGCCTTGTTTATACACACACACACACACACACACACACACACACACACACACACACACACACACACACACACAGAGGCAGTCGAAGAGTAAGGACGTGTTCATTTGAGTGCTCCGTTACTATAAGCCTTTTCGGTGTTTCTCATCGGATTTTCCACCGGAATTACGGATTAGAGTGGGCCGAGACTTGAGTATCACTTTATTACTCTTTTATTGTCATTTAACTATTTTAATAGCAGTGATTTTTACGTTTTTACTTCGGATTCTGTTCCTCTCCAAGTTGCGAGAGCCTTCATTTGTTTTGTTTCTTGGTCACTCGTTCCTAAAACCTCCCCCGAGAGGGGAGTGTTATCAGCGTATTTGAGCATTCCCCAGGGGATGAAGGACGAACGCTCGGCCGCGATCGCAAGATCGCCCCCTCAAATAGCTAGTCCTCCTTCCTCCCCTAGGCGACTTGAAATGACCTTGGGGGAGGGGATGTCATCGACGAGAGAAAAAGCACTGAATTTTCCACCGTTAAATTTAAACGACCTTCAAAGATCACCAACGAAAATTTCCACCGAAATTGAAAAGCCGACAGTACTCCGAAGGAAGAATGGCAATCTAACCATAGAACAACCGGAGACTACCNTACACTATACTCTCATAACTGGCCATTTTGAAAGCTATGATCAGTCAGTATTATAAAATATAAATAAAATAAATTTGCAATAAATTATTGCGAATAATTTTCAAAGAGACTGTGATTTTGATAATACTAAACTTTTAATATAATTTTCTTTTAATATCTTCTCTTTTCTGCAACTCTTTTTGGGCAGGCGTGATTTCTCACAACTTCAATATTTTATACGCATCAATCTATAAAATTAAAGCCTTCTTTTGACCCATATTTCACCGTGAATTTTTTTATTTGTGTTCTCTCCATCTTAAGATTTTTCAGAAGTATTTCGGTTTCTATAATTAGCATTTACTTTGCCGCTTTGATCATGTTTAGGCGTTTATTTTCTGAGTGGAATGAGAAGCATTCCTCGGAGTGTAGGAGTGAATCTTGGTAATCCGATGACTTAAGCATGCTACACAAACGAGAACTTCACACTCATTTCCCGTCGCATAAGGCACGATAAGCACAACCGTAGACGAATAAGACCCCTGGAGTTCTTTCGCAACACTCATCCGAACTACCTGTGCCGACGCCCGGTGAGGAACAAGATTTAAAACTTACCACCGTCTTCAATCACTCCCATAGGACATCATCAGAACGATGGCGATAGAACTTGGCGTAAAGAGCAGCAATAACGTCGTGCTATTATTTAAACTTCCGTTAGAGGCGCCTTAGCTCAAATACACCGTTCCATCATCCAGACCTTCCAATCGAAGAAAAAGCAATCAACCTTTAAGTCGTTTGCTACCACGAAACCATTTATCCATCTTTAATATGCGAATGTTACAAACAGATGTGTCTGCATTCTTGCTTTAGTAAAATGTGCCTGAAGGAAAAGTGATAGAGTTATTATGTTAACCTAAGATTTTCTTAATGAATTCAGTTCAGAGCATTACGTTTCAATTAATTAATATATGCGTATAATATCAATAAATTTATTTTCGGAGATTATTTTAGTCGTGCAATTGTTTTAGATTTTTTTAGACATTTTTGACGAAAACTTAAGTATAAACGGCATATTACTAATCTTCAATATTCATCTTCAACTCTTCGTGTCTTTTTTTGCGCGGCGGAAAGAAATTTATTTTCGATACGCTAAAACATTAGATGAGACTAAACGGTCTCCCATACACATTAATTTATTTTATCAGGAATCAGTAGTTAATGGAAGTAAGTAAGTTTTAAAGAAGTTTCATCAGACAGATTTTCTTGACTTATGGGAAGATCTAAAACTACATTCAAAAACGATTACACAATTACATTCTAAAATCTTTGGAACATTTCTAATCATTTTTGAACGCATTATGCTCCTTGAATCAAAAAAACTTTTTTTGAGAATGGAATAAAAGTGTAGGATCTGCTATGAGGTGCCAGTAGCTATGAAAGTCAAGTCTAAGAGAAATAAACCAAAACAATAGACACAATTTTGAGCATTAAACTATTCCTTTCGATTCTCTTGATTCGAATTCCCTCAGAATTAATTTCACCTTACAAGTTTAGTTAGTTATCTTCTGCATACATTCCCGAACTTTCCAGATGTTTCCCGTAAGGGAAGGTACTTGGGCTGTTATGAATTCTATCCTCATAAGGAAAGAAAAACTGCCGAGTAAGGAAATGCTACTTTATTCTTCCACCGCAAAATCTTAAGACAAATCGTCACTCTATAATAAGATTCAGAATATATCTCATTGCAATGAATGTTGGCGGTGGTCTCTCTTTGAAGTAAGATAATGTATCAACCCCGCTTGAACAGACAAGTTGTAACACTGCATTGTGAATGAAGTTCATTTAATTTCCTGTTTGAATTATGGCCCCGTTTCTGAAACTCAAATTACAAAATTTCCCTTTGGAGGCAGCTGCTATCCATCTCAATAAATAGCGCATACAGCTTATGTTGACGGAAAAAGGGAATGCTCTTTATTTCATCATTGATGCATGTTTTATTATTTCGGGATGGTTTTGTATTATAGTTGTACGCAACAACTTCAAATAAGACACACCGAGACAAATATGAAAATTAAATTGTGTCGCAAATTAGAAAAGATTATATTAATACATATATATTATGAAACCCACTTTAATGTACAGTAATATTATTTCTAAGCCTACGGACGATGGAATACATTTTAACACGCAAATATTATATTATCAATAGAAACATTATTAAAATTATGCATACCTGTATTCGACAAAGTTTTCGATATTCGTCTGAAAGAAACGTGTGTGCTCGAGAGTGCTTGCTACAAACTGTTACAGTACCGAAACATTTCTATTATTGGAATGTCATTAAACTTAAACCTCTATTCCCCTCAAGGAATACGAAAGATCTGCTAGTATAAAGTGACACCTATTTATTAAAACTCAAAATCTGATATTTCATGCTCAACAGCGAAACGTTTAATTAAGATCTAAGAGCGTAAAATAAACCTTAAATCATGCAATCGTCCATCGTTTCATAACTCAATGACAAAGGACAAAGATAACGTTCGCAAAATTTATAGATGGATGCGCAGGTGTAACCTTTGCTTCATATTCCGTGAGAAATCACTCATTCGAAAGAAATAGGCAAATTGTAGGGTGCGCAATGGTAATCGTGATTTTCCTANAAGTCCAAAAAACGAGAAAATTTGATTGGTGGGTGAATAATTTTCTTGTGAGAAATGTATTCCAAAGAAAATTTCTCTTTCAATCTCACCTTAAACAGAGGGTTCTTCTGATAATTGGTAGGAAGTCGTTAAATTTCCGAGAAAATGGTAGCGTAGATACACAACCTTTGCAGCGAATGGAGATAATTGTTGATGAAATCGTTAAAGACAGATTCGGATAGAGGAGAAGATGCACAGAATAACCCCCCTATTAAGACATTTGCGTAACCCGCATAGAGCAACCTTTCGCCGCGTTCAAATGCATCGCAACAACTGCACGAACCTCTTGGACCGATTCTCGCCTACTCGAAGAAAATAGTTCTGGAACGAAAAACGAGAGGAGAGGATCGAGGTTTTTTTACACCTAAGCGTCTCCGCTAGTAGATAAGAATTTGCCACCTTTGATGAAAATAAAAAATAACACATCCTTTTCACAAGTGGCGATTCGGAGAAGAGTGGGTCTGTCTGACCTGGGTCGATGAAGAAACCAGTCTGGGGTCACTTCGGTCAGAGCAAATTACCCACCCTTCTCAAATCTGCATTTTTATAACTCTTCCCCTCTGTAGATATGTTGTTTTTTTCTAAGGATGAAGCAGTTGTTTGATACTTTTTTGAATCGTTCCCTTCACTCTTGCTAAGGAGATCGAGTATATATTTTTTTGATATACTACTATGAGGAGAGCCTTCCCGAAGCATCTTCTTCCTTTTTTTTCTTCTAGATGTGAGTAGCTTTGTTAACTCCGCGTTCCTTCGCCATGTGCCGGTATACATAACGTACAACTTCGTTTTAGCGATATGCCATTTCGAAACAAGCGACGCATGCGCCATTATAGTTTTTGCGTTGTCTATATTTATACATGACTGATTTGGCCCCTGATATGTTCTCGCTATTAAGCCTGACTGTTTTTAAAGTCTCTTTATGTTGTCTACTCATACTGACAGTACATAAGTGCAGCAGTACCTCAATTCACGAATCGCTCCACATACGAAATTTTCGGCATTCAAACTTTTATCTTACTCCATTTTAACCTATAGTTACGAATTTAATTTCGAGATACGAAGCGAGCAAGTCATAAAGATATCATGGATAAATTTGTTACAAGGGACAAACTTTTCGAGTTACAAACTTCGAGCTGGAACGAATTATGTTTCAAAAGTTGAGGTAACCCTACATTTCTAAGTGGTTTTCGTCGTAAAACGTTCCGCCATGTTTTATATGACAGAATCTAATTTCATCTTAAAAGTGTAACTATTGCATTTAGCTTTGACAGAACTTTCAGTCCGTTATTTTCACTGCCTATAAAACAAGCCCTTGAGAGGAAATAATTGCCTTGAAAGTATTTGCTATCAAAATTGCTAGAATATTCAGTTTAATAGAAAACTACACAACAGCAATCATTCCGTATGTTTACTCGGTGATTTTTTGAAGTTGACTGATAAACAGTTATTCAATTTGACTGACCGTACAGAAAATAATTAAGAATAGAATGTGAAATTGAATAGCTGATAACCGAAGAAACCGGAGAAAATTTTCAAACGGAATCGTTTAAAAGGATATGTTCACCGCAATCATATTTCGTGAAACTATTTTAGTCTCCGGTACTATTCCTAAGAATATTGCGGTTCATAAAATACATCGCCTCACTTGATCATCTCGGAATCATTTGAGGGTTTAAATCCGGTTATGTAAATCCTTACCAGAGCTCGACTAGAAGTCCATAGATTACAAAAGGAGTAAAAGCATTAGCTGCAGTGGGTTCACAAGCAGTAATCATTAATATCGAGGGAAAGCAAGAAAGGAATTGTGGCAGAGATGAAGAATCTGGTAGCGTAAGGTGAGGTACACGATTAATTAATGAAGGAAACATGACGAGGTTCTTTGAACTAGCGAAAACTAATTGAAGGCAATATGTCTAACACTTGTCTCAATAGCAAAGCGAGTGTTTACCGTTTTGATGACAAAATCTGCGTGGGTTGAAGAAAATGCGGATAAAACGTGGAAGAATTAATCATAGGGGATATTAGATAAAATGTTTGTAGCTACAAGTATTTGACCGATCACTGACTAAAATTAATAATAACTATTAATCAGAAAATCTCGTGTACCCGAATCGAGTTTTGCAAATCTTTATTATTTCCCATCTTTATTTATACGAGGGTAGATCGGAAAGTAACGCACAATCACAATCTCGTAAATCTCTTTCTGACGCTCCTTTGGATGTCTTAATTTAGAAATGATTCAAATGCTGCACGCATAAGTTATCAAAATTCATTATCGGATTTATAGAGCATTATAAACTTATTCCCTTGAATGGAAGAAAAGCTGTTTCTCAAGGGTAGTGTTTTTTATAAAAATTTAGATAAGTATTTGATTTATCTGACGGTGATAAAATTCGTCAATGAGTTTAAAATTGTAGTCACATGATTAAAAGACTTTTTCTAAATTTTTCTTTCAATAAGGTTAATGCATCGAAAGTCAAGTGTCACGTACTGTCTAAAATGTCCCGAAGTCACAAAGGTGTTATTTATCTCCAGTTTCTTCACTAAAACGGGTATTTTTCACCCCCTTCTTGTGTAGGTGTTTTCCCGCATCGTGGGTTTTTCTCCAAAAACCTTCAGCTGAAAAGGTTTTCCCCACAACCCAAATCTTTGTGTTTTTATAAGTATCTATATTTCGTTTATAAGTATGTATTAGTTTATATTAGCGATATTTTATATACTATATATATAATTATTCTGTTACTCATGTTTGAAGTGTTGTTGAGATATTTTTGACTTAGATTTAAGTGAATTTTAGCTAATTATTTTAGTTATTAATGTAATTTTAGTAGTTATAAAATGAAATATCCCGATGTTAGGTGAAAGAGAGTCCTTTTTCGCTTAACCCCGCCGAAAGAATAAATAATAATAATAATAAAAGTCTGCTTGCGTTTTACACCCTTATATCTGCGCAAATGATAACAAATAACCTAGAAAAATAATAATTGTTTATAGAATCATTATAGCGAGTGATTATGTAAGTCCAAAAAACGAGAAAATTTGATTGGTGGGTGAATAATTTTCTTGTGAGAAATGTATTCCAAAGAAAATTTCTCTTTCAATCTCACCTTAAACAGAGGGTTCTTCTGATAATTGGTAGGAAGTCGTTAAATTTCCGAGAAAATGGTAGCGTAGATACACAACCTTTGCAGCGAATGGAGATAATTGTTGATGAAATCGTTAAAGACAGATTCGGATAGAGGAGAAGATGCACAGAATAACCCCCCTATTAAGACATTTGCGTAACCCGCATAGAGCAACCTTTCGCCGCGTTCAAATGCATCGCAACAACTGCACGAACCTCTTGGACCGATTCTCGCCTACTCGAAGAAAATAGTTCTGGAACGAAAAACGAGAGGAGAGGATCGAGGCTTTTTTACACCTAAGCGTCTCCGCTAGTAGATAAGAATTTGCCACCTTTGATGAAAATAAAAAATAACACATCCTTTTCACAAGTGGCGATCCGGAGAAGAGTGGGTCTGTCTGACCTGGGTCGATGAAGAAACCAGTCTGGGGTCACTTCGGTCAGAGCAAATTACCCACCCTTCTCAAATCTGCATTTTTATAACTCTTCCCCTCTGTAGATATGCTGTTTTTTTCTAAGGATGAAGCAGTTGTTTGATACTTTTTTGAATCGTTCCCTTCACTCTTGCTAAGGAGATCGAGTATATATTTTTTTGATATACTACTATGAGGAGAGCCTTCCCGAAGCATCTTCTTCCTTTTTTTTCTTCTAGATGTGAGTAGCTTTGTTAACTCCGCGTTCCTTCGCCATGTGCCGGTATACATAACGTACAACTTCGTTTTAGCGATATGCCATTTCGAAACAAGCGACGCATGCGCCATTATAGTTTTTGCGTTATTTTATTCCTAATCTGGGACTTCATGTAGCGTCGGGACTTCCAATCATGGGCATTTATCCACATCTTTACGGAGTATTTAAGCAAAGATGTCAGAGATGAAAGAAAATAAATAGAATGTGTAATAGCATTCCAAAGTAGGGATTTTAAATTGAACCCATCCAAGAGAAGGGATATTTGTCAAAGATAAGTTTTATTGACTATGCAAGATACGACTTCAGTTGCCGGAAGTGAAATCTTAAAGCCTTTAAATGCACATTTGGATAGAAACTTAGACAATTCTTGTTAGATTTTATTACGCTCTTCGAGTTTTCTGAGTCTGGGACTGAGATTTTTAAGACTGATGTTTGAAAAGTTTATGCATAACTCACGTAAATATTTTTGTAAGACACACTTGATATTCTAAACTTCAATTTATTTAAATGATACTTTGATGAATTACAAAACTTTTCAATTAATTTGATGAAGGATTTGCTATTTTATAACTCTAGTAAACGGAAAANAATTTATTTAAATGATACTTTGATGAATTACAAAGCTCTTCGAGTTTTCTGAGAAATTTTTAAGACTGATCTTTGAAAAGTTTATGCATAACTCACGTAAATATTTTTGTAAGACACACTTGATATTCTAAACTTCAATTTATTTAAATGATACTTTGATGAATTACAAAACTTTTCAATTAATTTGATGAAGGATTTGCTATTTTATAACTCTAGTAAACGGAAAAATCTTAGCGTTGAGTTAATGTGAAATCACTGCCCCATAATTTTCTGTATTAATATCGCCGATTTATTTCACCAAGAAATAATTAAACAAATCAAAGAGTAAATTCTATTCTCTCTGACTGGACTTCGTGGAGAGAAATTCTGAAGAAATAAATAAAACTTCGCTATCCACATGATGATCATCTTGTGGATATTACAAAGTTTTACTTATTCCTTTAAATCGAAGATCTTTCTTGAAATTGACTTATGGAAGGGTTGCAATCAAAACATGACCTTTCCATTTTTGGAGGATAATTGAATAACATTGTGGTCAGCCGCAGGAACACGTGTAACTCCAATGAATTGCATCTCATGGCTGTGAACACGACTTGATTCTCCAGCCCTTTGCAACTGCATTCGCCGAACGTGGCCAAATGTGAAAAGTCTTTCTGTTGCCGCCAAATACTTACAGTAGATCTATCATTAAGGAAACCATCGGGCAGCGAGGGCCATTTCTTTGTCGTAATTTAAATTTGCGTTTCCCTGCTAAGTGAAGTAAATGTCTAAGTGGCAAGAGAGCCGTGATCCCAATTACGAGGGATGCCAAACCTGATTGGAGGGCCGTAGGCCTCGCGTGTGAATGCAGAAAATTATTGCCTTGCGTCGCTTTCATTCGTCGGTAATGAAGGGTGATAGAATTACGTCCTCAAACGACCACGATTGCTCGAATATTCCGATCATAAAGTACGAGAGAATGTGATGAGGTCAAAAAGATGTTTTCGAGGGTCACTCAGTTATTACGGTGTTGGAAATTCGTACCCCACTCGGTCAAGAAGGGGAATCAAATTATGAGTGATATCAAGGATCACTTTCATAATTCCTTCTCAAAGATCTTGTATATAAATTTGGCTTATTTTGGGTAACCAATCAGTTTCCTCGATCGATCAAACTAATGAATACCATGCTTGCAAGCTAAGAATTATCCCGCCCCTAATAAATGGCTCTGTATGAAAACTTTCTCAATTTTTAGGTATCACCGACGATTGAGAAGTGACATTTTCATTTTTTCTGCAAAAGCTGTTTTGGGGAACTCTGAGGAATCTGCAGAGGAAAGCTCACATCGATATAGGATATATCCGGTTCTCTCAATGCACACAATATGGAGTATGATTCTAAACCACGTATGTGGAGTACATAAATCATATAAGTCCTACATGCATGTATCAGCTAATAGTTTCACTGATTTAAATGCTAAAATAAACTGATAATATATTGTGATTGTATAACCTTCATTCATTTTGACTAATCTTTTCTATTAGAACTGGATTTGATTGTCCTGGTCCTCTCATATTTTTACTATGATTCTTTTCCTAAAATTTTTGAAATCATTTTCTCCCTCGGATGTAAATGAAACAAGTTACATCTTTCCCATTTGTGAGTGCCTCCAGGACAAAAAAAAATGTTAAGAGAGTCATATGGAATGTGGTTTCATGTATGCAAGTACAAAGAATGACAAGGAGTGGCAGGTTACAACATTTATATCACAGGGGCCTTAAACAGAACAGCGAGAAGCTTACCCAGGAAGTGCGAAATTTTATTTCAGTATTTTTTAGAAATTAATTTGGAAATAATGGAAATGCAGCATCAAAGATTATTCCCTATTTTTGGTTAATTTTGACCTTTTTTATACCTGTATACGGGTGGGAACCCTTTTATAATACCGATGTTTTAAAATGTATAAAAGCCATGAATATTAATTCTTATAAAGCAGACATAAATGTGAGGTGGAACTAAAATCATTCTATGTACCATCATTATCACTTTAAGATTGCTTTTAGTCTTTTGCCATTCGCAAAGAACAAATTTGTATAGAAATACAATAAAACTAACATGTAAATTTTTTTAAATGTGAATTAATATAGCTTTTAGCTTCCGATATTTTGTCTACAACATTTCCGCTGTGATTAAAAACATTGGATCAATATTTTCGCATTTCAAACGCCCTAATTTTCGTACTCGATCGAAGGCTGAAATCAAAACATATGTACACGTTGCGCGAAATTTTTAGCGACTATTCAGGAGGTGCTATCTTCTAAATAAGTGGAATCTACGGTTTAGAATACAACAAAAATCATTAATTTTTTTACTCGGCAATCTGTTAGTGGGAATGACAGGAGGTTTAAGTGGTAAGGCACTTTAGAAACCGGAGTGTAATCTACTTACTTCCACCTAAATTGATTCTTAACGAAGGAATATTAATTTTCACATATACTTGGCTGACCTTTAAGTCACTTTTTAAATGAGATTTCGCTTTAGATTGCGAGAAAAAAAATCGCTACTTTAGGAGCGTAATGAATATATGGCACGCGTAGCTCACGCCGCAGACGTGATATCATCTTGAATCAACCTCCGACCCCTCTTAAGAGTTCTATTTTCCGCGAGAAAGAGCATCTTGGCGCGTCCTTGAGGGAAATATCTCGCAATCTCATAATGGGCAATTAAGAGCGGAAAATCGAGCTACATATGCGAAAGTAGAGGCCTTGAAAGGTCGCCTCAAACCCAGTAATCGATTAGTAAGCATATTCATTCCACCTAAAAAGGGGCATAGTATCATTTGTGAATTTCAAGGATACCTTCTCTTCTTATCTTCCAGAATTTGAGCATTCATCGTGTCTTAAAGTTGTCCGAAAACAAGAGCCATATATTTAGGGATAAATCGTTCACTTAGCCGTCGGAGAGAAATGTTTCATAGACAATGGTAACCATGACCGTATAAAATAAAAATCTAAAGAATTTCCAATTCACCTTAATCGTATGCAAAATCACTAAATATCTATGGCCAGTAACTATCTATAGGCGATTATTCATCGATTTGGTAGAGCAAAAAGGAAAAGAAGAAATATGATTGAAGGATTATTCATTTCATACTGTCCACATTAATTTTTATTACATCCGGTTTCGTCAAGGAAACTACATCTTCAGGACTCCAATTTATTAACGAAACGAAACCATTGTGTTCCTTTCTACAGAGTTACGACGCATGACACCAGTTTTATTGTACTTTATTAAAAGAATATATTTTATAGTAACTCACTGTTTATTCATCTCGTTCTTATTATTATTAGTTGGGTGGAAAGAGAAACGTACTTCAGTTTGTGTAATATTTTGCTATTATTTTCAATTATTCAGGGTAAAATAATGGACATCGCACGGTATGCAAGCATATAACGGAACATGAAATGAATAAGTCGCTTCTAATTATGAAATATCTCCAACCATGTAATCGATCTTAGTTTAGTCTCTTTTTCCATTATATTTCGTTAAAATCTCCCTTGCAATCGTATGAAAATCTAAACGAGGAGCGCTACATGTCCGAGGAGAAAGAAAGTCTGACAGGACCGGGACCTGATCTCCCAAATTTCTGGCTGGTTGCTCTGTCAATTGAGCTATCCGGCCAGATCACAGGAATTCTATATGGGAGACTTTGCAGGCAAGGGCGTGTAAGTTCGTCAGACTAAGCGGCATCGCACACTACCACGAGCTCATAGAGACGCCGGCCATACATCTGTCTATGTCTATGTTTGTACCCTGCAAGCCGCCTTTCGGCGTGTGGCAGGGGGTGCATGCACTATGACTCTATTTCCTTAATCGATTATTTTCGCGTATCGTTCGCAGAAAAAATGAGTTCTTGAATCTATTTGTTCTGGCATCTATTTCTCTGACCTTTCTCGCATTATCGGAACGGCCTATGTAGCATGGTGAACGCATTATATCTGCTACATCATCTCTAAACGTGCTTTCTCTGAATTTATCCAGTAAGTTGATCCTTTGTTGAAGTATTCTAACTTCCAAATATTCCCATTTTGCGTCCTGGAGCATCTGAGTGACGCTCACTGATCGTATCACATATCGTATCGTAGTAATTCTTCACAAAACGTATCGCCTTTCGCTGCACCTTTTCTAATTCTTTAATACAACACTTATCGGCAGGGTCCCATACACTGCACGCATACTCAAGATGAGGCCTGACTAACGCAAGATAACATCGCTCGCGAACTTATGGATATATAATATTGATCGATAGAATAAATACGAGGAATAGGGTTGGAGGTTACACTGCACGCAAAACAACGTAAAGTTGGAAGTAAGGAAAAAAGTAAATGCACCTAGGAAAATTCCAATTTTTTGGACATTTTCCTATGTGTATGCCCTACGTGAAAAGTAACCTCTAATCCTTTTCTGGTACGAAATTCGCATAGCACAATAACTCAAAATAATAATTTTTGTGTTAAAGCTATCTTACCATGTTTTATGCTAATTAAAAGATATCTAGCAGTTAAATAGTGATAATTTATTTTGAAACCCGTTTCCGCTTTGGGTTCGGGCGATGAAGTCTGTTGCTACAGAGAGTCTTAAAAAAAAGAAAGGTACTCAAAACGAGGCACTGCTCTTTAATCGCAGAGATATTTTCTCATCACAGTTATTATCCTCACGAAATTTTCTCTCGGATAGAGAGATTGTGTATTACACAACTTCTTTCACAATAGCAGAGAATCAACATTCCTAATGCAAATCGATCCCATTGATGGAAAATACAGACACGATTCGTTCATGTAGTTGTGGGAAAGCGCTTGGAATGAGGAAGTTTTAGTTTTGAGCAATGCTACCATCCTATTACAGCTCTCATTGTTTTATCGACCCAAGAAATACACATGCGAAGTCATGGTGTGACAACCTTCAAAATTTTCGGTTAAAGTTTCCTAGCGTTCTTCAGGTTAGTGTATCCGTATAGCAGAATGAATTAAGATATATGATTCACTTGGAGAATTACGCGGAGTATGTCATGAATTGTATTCTTCCCTAAATTCCTCGCGAAGACGGAAAGATGATGTAAACCATAGCACTTTGAAATTGAATAAACGGGATCAAAGATCCTTTTCCAATGCAGAACTACGGATACATGTGGCTTAGTCCAAGAATCTTGCCGCCTTAGACGACATTAGCGTGGCACCCTTTATTTCAATTCAACCAATTTTGGAAGATACTACGCGAAAATATACGACGAAGAACGACTTATTTCTCCCTAGTGAACTCAAGAGATAATATTCTCTTTAGCGAATCAAAATGTAGAGGCTCTTAAAGTGGTTACATATACGCCTCACCAATCGATACAGATCTTCTACAGAGAGCACTAAAACGTTCATTCACTCCCCAATTGCAGTACTCGTGGATTCAAGGCCGAAGGTAATGTTGCGCGTTAAAAAACATGAAAAAAATTTAATTGTATCTTAAAAAATGTACATATGTGCAAATTTAAAGGCATTACACCTTACTATTACCCTTTAAAAGCAATATTCTGCGTGGGCTCCCGGTTAGCCAAGTGGGCAACGCGTTCGAAATCGGCGAAAGTGGTCCCGGATTCGATTCCCGGTGGGGGCTCATGTGCGAAATGACCTTAGCTGTCGAAGCGCTTTTAATAATACTACTAATACTACCATATTCTGCGTTATTTCCTATCTATTAATCCCCTTAAAGTTACTATATTATAAAATCTTAATTGAAATTCAAATGCATGGACATTTTGAAGGAAAGAATACGTATTAACATCCACAGCAAATTTTTATACGACTAGTTTCAACTAGTCAACAAGTTAACGAAACTAGTGGGATAAAAATCTACAGTGGAAATTATTAAGTATTCCTTTTTTCAACATGTATGTTGAGTTCCACTAAGTCACGCTTGGATTGATTAATGATATTTTTGCATGGAAATTTCTTTCTTGAACTCCTTTGATCCACTAAATAGAATACCAGAATCATTACCCCTTTAATACCCCTATGCCAATCTAAAATGTTTTAGTAAAATTGATGTGGTAGTCGCAAGTTTTATAATTGTTCGTCTCTCATTACTATTGAGGCATATTNTTCCCTAACCCTTCCCCTCTCCTTACCCTCCCCTCCAAGTTGGCTCCTATATAAGCTTCTGTTTTTCGATACTGTGTACCTGATGATGGCCGGAGGCCGAAACCGGTCGATTAAAATCAAAATTGTGGATATCACTGAGTTTCTTTTATTTTAGCGTGAAATGTCTTTCCACGAAGTACGGGCTGAGAGAATAGATTATATTAAGTATTCCTTTTTTCAACATGTATGTTGAGTTCCACTAAGTCACGCTTGGATTGATTAATGATATTTTTGCATGGAAATTTCTTTCTTGAACTCCTTTGATCCACTAAATAGAATACCAGAATCATTACCCCTTTAATACCCCTATGCCAATCTAAAATGTTTTAGTAAAATTGATGTGGTAGTCGCAAGTTTTATAATTGTTCGTCTCTCATTACTATTGAGGCATATTTCCTGTTGAAGCATAGCAGAGTAGTAAGTATATACCATGATAAATACCAAATCTACCCATGGTATAACGTATTTGCTAAATGTCACGTTTTCCATCATTAGAACACAGGAGGTTTTCCTTTTAATTGGCAACAGGGGAAGACAGCTCGAGAGGACATTAAATTTCACTATTTGCCTCAGCTACCCTAAAATAGGAAAACACGACAGGAATAATTATCCATAGAGTCTACACCATTGTTACCCAACCTATTGGCTCGGTAATGGTTTATTAGAGTTTAAGTGAAAATTAAAGTTATCCATGCCAATCTATCATATAAATATAGGAGATTAACTATAATCTTCATTTTAAACCTAATAAACAATTATAATACCGGTCTCTTAAGTGAATATTAGTTATAGTCCATTTTGAGAATACATTATAATACCGGGCCTTACGGTCTGAAGTCCACCTTTCATACCTTCGAAGCAGCCAAGTCCCACCAGGTGGCGAAACATTCGTTTCTCAAACTGTCGTGATGTATAATAATTACAAATATCTAGTTTGCATTTGAGTAGCAGCGAAACTCTTGGGGGATATATTCTCTGTGAACCAATGTATGGATTTGAAAAGCATTGCTAAAATGAACAAAATGAAACAAGATGAATCTTCTCGAGCCCCACCTAATAAGTTCGCTAGTCCCATTAGTGGGACGCGACCCACCGGTTGGGAAACACTGCGCTACACCACTGATGTCCATCAACCAGACCGAGCTAAGAGCTTCCCTTTCCCTAACACTTTACCTTTACCGAAGAATGTTCTCCCCGAAGCTCATAACGGGAGAAATGAATGGTGGATGGAATAAGCTTTGTAGAATTATGGAAATTGCGAATATTGGTTTTTACATCGCTTGCGGCGATTAATCGAAGAAAACGTTTATCCCAGAATCCCCGAAACCCAAATTCAGATCCTTGCAGTTCCCTTCTTCGTCGATTTTAACGTGAATCCCCTTTCAATCGAAGTAAATGACTCCAGAAAAAAGTTCGAAAAAGCGAAAAATGTTTGAAACTTTCTCTTTTCTGATTAGTAGAATTTCTAACTATAATCTGCATTTGTTACTACTAAGCTATAGACAAATATTTGGTTAGTAGCAGCTTTAAGCTGAATTTAAGATGAAGACACAATTTAGATGGCTACTCATCGTATAAGAACCAATTCAATGAATCCTGAGAGGAAAAGCCTCAGAGAATCCTTGGAAACAACAGTTTTCCAAGCGATTATAACGGTAGTAAGCACGTCTTCATTCACCATGAAAAAACGGTCGAGTTTCCTCCTACGCAATTGGGAAATCAAGATCCAGCATGCGCACCTTCAGAATATTTACGTTCAAACCTGGGATCATTCTTAGACTTCGATTTTCAAGATATCGCCCGCTATCCTGAGGGCTTGACAAATTTCCGAATGAACATGAAAAAACTGATGGGACCGGGACTCAAACCCGAAATCCTCTGCTTTCCCGGCAAAATATTTCATTTAAACCAAAACATTCTGATATGCCGTTTTGGGAGACTATGTAGTCAAAGGCTAAGTCTTCCAAAGCAGCATCACAAAATTTCTTGGCTCGATAAGCAGAAGATTGCGGGTTCGAGCCCCGGTTTCGTCAGACTTTTTTCATGCCCGTTTTCCCTTGTGATTTTTCTTGCGTGCCAAGTCAGTCTTTCCCTTTTCGAATCCTGCTGAAGGTGCGTTCTACTTTTCTATGTAACTATGATCGCCGAAATTAAGCAGAATTTTCAGAAGGGTTACATAAATTAAGGTGCTGTAGAGGTTAAAGAAAAACCGAAGAAGTGGTGATAGAGACTGAGCGTGGCTGTGGAAAAAAATAATTACTACGAAGACTTAGGAATTAATTTTTTTATCCGGAAAATTTTCCCTAGATAAATTTGTTTAACTCCTTTCTGCAATGACTGAACTGAATTAAATTTTATAAACATTTTCACATGTTAAATTTAAATAATAATTAAAAATACAGCCCGCCAATTTTATGTAAATATAAAAGCATGTTTCACTTTCATTCTTAACTTTTTCACTGTTATCGTACTAAGTTAAATGGCATTGGTATTTCTAAAATATATACGTACAATTTACCTATTTGTATAATTTGCTTATAAATTATTTTCAATATGCACTAAAATGTTATGCTACTTATCACGGAGACAAACGTATATATAAAAACATGTACGTAGTTTTAATGCCAGGCGGCAAAACTTGAGTATTAGAGAAACTGTACTCTCTTCCAAATACTTGGTTAACCTGTTATTGGAAGAGATATAGTTGGTATTGTAGAAATACAAAGCCTTTAAACCCGTTCCTTTGTTTCTGTTCTCACATGTGGATTACGTTTGAAAATGAAAATCGAGTAGAAAAGCAAAATCAGGAGAATATCTCACCAAAAAAGAAACAATAATAGAAATTTTCCTGTCATCGAGTCATATTTTCAGGTATATGCGAATCTATCAAAACTTTAACATTGAAAAACTGGGATGAAAGCGAATTGTCTCCCACTACCAATATTTCGAAACGAGATTACTGGCGGATCTTAATTGAAGCGATGATCATTGCAGGTGTTTATGAGCCATCGACGAAGGGGATCAGCATGCAAGAATACCCTTTCACTGGGGAGATTCCAATGACCTCCAAAAAAGTGACTCCATGGATATCTCTATCCCGGATGCCACGGAGGGCACGTTTCGAATCGCGCTTTGTCTCATGACAAGAACGTTGGGTATTAATGGATCCAGATTATAGGCTGATGCATGGCATCCTGTCTGTGGCTTAACCTTGAGAGAATTTGCCAAGTGTATCGAATTCCAATGCCATGTCGCTCGTTAGGTTGATGCAAGCGCGTCTCCATACGGAGGGGGTCGTAATTAGTGGCGCTCCGCAAATGCATACCGAAGCTAGACAGCGAGGTCAACGGGGTAATTTTAGTGACAGTAATGCCAATATTTGGTATTTTTTAAAGGAAACTTCCGAGACCGATGTGAGGAAGCAGGAGAGGCTCTGCTAGGAACTGACTTAATTTTTAAATAGAATATTTTCTCGGAAACTGCAAAGAATATCGTGTCTCTGCCGAGATAAAAAATAATCCGCGATTGCATATAAAAGGGCAGAAGAACAACGAAATATCACCTCATAAAATCAGTCTTAAAAAAATCAAGTTCCCTTTGATTTCTTATACGTTTTTTGTAAGGCGGGTATATTGAGAAACCACATGAGATAAAACCAATAACGCTTCTATTGCAATTAGACTTTTAAATAGAGGAGAACAGAATGAATTATCATTCTTTATCTCTTTCATTATTCATTCATTTACTTTTTCTACTCGAAAAAATATCAATATATTGTGTCAAAGAGACGCCTACCGCTTTTAATAAAACACGACTCAATTTAGTCCATATAAAAAATCTGCCACTGCTATATTTAGAAAAACTCCCTCCAACGACAGTTTGTATGTAATCGCAGAAGGAAGATAAACCCCATAAATGTTAGCAAGAAGCACATAAATGTCGGGTTTTTTGCGTGAAACTAATATTTACTTGATCAACTTTTATGAAAATACGACAAAAAGGTAACACGTTATCAGACAAACTCAAAATACTCATCCAAGTTCATGATTGCGATCGATGTTACGGCTAATTTTCGTATTCTGAATTTTATGTACGATATTAAAGATATCTTTTAAGAGTGATTTATTCTTTAATATCTTAGAGAAGCTAATGTATACATAAATATATATCTTTATGGTGTTATTTTCTACCATTAATTTAAAGAATTATATTATAATAGAGTTATATAGGCCTCTATTGTAGGCCTTTCACTCTTAGTAGCTATAATGTACGGAGATAGAGCTGAAGAACCTTATTATATTTTTCGATGAAAAGAAACGTCTTATCAGCATATAAAAACGAAATTTCTTCTAATTCGTAATTTATATTTCTCTCTGAATTGCATCATCAGAGTCTACTTTCTTGTGACAGCTACCCATATTAATCTTCTCACAAGAAAATTTTTCTTCTGTACCCGAATTTAGCAAGAATACTTTCTGAATCCCTTTCACTCCCGGAACTCAAACATATCTCCAGTTGTATCATAAAAATCATTACTTAATTATATGAACAACTTTGAAACAGGTTATTGGATAATTGGGTGCTTGGCTAAAATCCCACTTAACATATTCCGTCACACGGAACCAGTTAAATAACTGATATTAAAGTACAGCTAGAGTACAATGAAGTACTTTATTGTACTGTATTTTTCTGCAATTTATATCAAATACGATAATTATCATATTATAACAGTAAAATAGCGACGAGAAACGCATGGTTCACATGCTTTGAATTTAGATGGAGAAATTGAAAGAGAAAAGGTCTGCCGCAGCCGGGAATCGAACCCGGGTCCCCCACTTTACACTACACAGAGTCCCATCATAGCCCAAGAAATTGAAGGAGGGATCCCGGGTTCGATTCCCGGCTGCGGCAGACTTTTTCTCTTTCAATTTCTCCATCTAAATTCAAAGCATGTGAACCATGCGTTTCTCGTCGCTTTATTACTA
>KZ308163.1:1576979-1597897 GCA_000376725.2 Ladona fulva
AATAGTAATAACTTTAATTGTGCAATATATGTAAGACAACTGTAATTTTGCAAGAAATTAGCTGAGATGCACGAACCATTATATTTACATAAAATTATATCAAAAAACTTTGTATGTTATAGAAATATAAGTAATGTCTTTGTTATAAATTTAAAAATTTGTGACTTTTGCAATGAAATTGCTTTGTAATTTCGTGTTGTTAAGTAAATCTACTTATCAGAATAAATTTAAAAGAAAAGAAACCGGTTTTCATCCACTTAAATTTCTTAGATCTAATATAATCTACATTAAAGGCGATTTTTGCATAGTAACCCTATCTGCCCAGTGGCAACTTTTGTTGCCATCAAAAATCACTATGTTCCTGTCGATAAAAAAATCTAAAACTTTGTTCATGTGTTGTTTGAGTGATTATAAGAAGGGTTTAATACAAAAATACCGCTAATTAACAAGAAAAAGTTTTGGGCATTAATGGGTTAAAGAAGAATATAAGCAAAAGCCTTCCTAGGCATGGGAACCCTCCATTTATTGGTTAAAATCAGGTAATCAATGCTTAGCAGCCCCTTTCTATTACTATTCCCAACACTCTCCTTATTTTCTGCATCTTCAATGAGCCACGCAATACATTTAATAGGAACTTACAACCGTGCTGCCTGGTGCAATTACCCGAATCTTGCGTTGGATTCGAGTCGCAGGCATCGGAATTCCACTCCGATACCGAGCAACGCAAAATAACCTCCACTTGCAGCGTCTACCACAGCGCACGCCATCGTTCGCCTTTTGTAATAAACCGATCCCGACCTCTTTTCACCTCAAGGGATTAAAAAACGACGAAAGCAGGCTCGGCTTTCTCTTCACACATTCGCACCATCGGACCCGATCTGCAAACCATCCCTCTTACCAGCCGATGGAATGCTCAGAACCCATCCTCCGATGCTACAACCTACCGCCCACTCGTTGTTTGGGGAAGGGATCGAAGAATCCGAACGAGAGGAGCTCCGTGAAAGCCCCTACCTCCTGCTCCCTGACCCGGTTGTTCGGTCGACGTCGTGAGCGAGGTCATGTCAGTACCTTCGGATGCTCAGCTTTATGCGAGCGAAGATAATTAGAGAAAGGAAAAGTTTTGCACTGCAAAGACGGTACGGCACTGCGGGGCGTTCGAAGAAAATAAGGCGACGGAGTTTCTTTCCCCCGAGATATTTCTTCCCCGGGAAAACTACCTACGACTAATGCATCGGTGGATATGGTAAATTGGACGTCTCTTAAGAGCGGTCTAGACTTGGAGAGGATTATTAAGGGGTTTGTGCTGAGAATGAGTCGGGGGCGGAGCTGGGAAAAGAAAGAGGTGATGTTCGTTCTAGAACGAGGTGCTGAAACGGTCTTAGCGAGACGGATGGAATAGAGTTAGCAGGGTCTGGATAGGTCCTTAAGAAAGAGACTGATGGGGGTGAAAATCTGGTGCGTAACAGTATTGTGTAAGGAATTACGTAGCGTGACATGACAACTAAGGTTTATCCCTCGATGTTTTAATTATAACCCAAATGTCAGGGAAGGTGTGACGTTTTGATTTCATGATTGCGGAATTTCTTTTCCATGAATATTTTTAGTAACCTTTAATAATAATGATGACCATATTTGCAAAATTATCACAAATAATACAATAGTTAGTACAATAATGATAATATAGTAATAATGATAGTATAGTACTTAGTATAGTATACTAAGTAATAAACGTAAAAGTAATATATGGACAGCAATATCTGCCTGAGCTCTGCTTGGTTCATCACGTGGTTCCTGAGTTTACAAATTCTTATGGCAATCATAAAATGATGCAAATCATTAGTAGAAATAGGAGTTAGAACAATAAAATATTATCTGCCTGACCCATTTCAATGGATTTTTTTATTCATTCTACTCAAAACATGTTTACCCATAATCTTTCCTAATCTTCTGAATTTTTGCTGAAAAGATGGTCCTTCATTCTCAATTTAACTTGTGCCATTCATTGTTTATGATTTGAGAGGATTTGGCACCGAGCATTTGGATATATCGATGGCACCTTGACATTCATGTTTTTACCATAGTGATTAATAATACCAATAACAATAATACGGCTTTATCAAGCCAAGATTGAGACTACCATGCTTCTTCTTAAGTCATGAGAGGGAGCACTCTATCTCTGGAGCTTTTCACTTTGCTCCAATTCGGATAAAGTAAAAGGAAAGGGAAGGAAATTAAATGACATATTGGTGAGATACTGGGCGTTTACAGATACCCAAAGGATAACAGACGTGAAAAATCCTATCGAGAGAGGGAAACGAACCCAAATCTCCAACCTCCCTGGCAATGGCTCCTGGAGTCAGTCCGCGTCAGTTTGAATGTCACACGATCAAAAAGCATTTGTTTAAAGGATGTAAAATTTGCTTGTGATGCGCATTTTCATTATTCTGGAGATAAATATCTATACTTTAGAAATTCTCTTTCTTTGGCTCCGAATAGTGTCTATCTAATGCTATGATATCTTGGTCGATTCATTTTATGAATGATTACAAGCTCCATAAATTTATAGAGGGGTGACTGAAAGGGATTGCTTTTCAAAAAGTGAATCGGTTTTGTAATTTAAGGGTTAATTTATTATCAAGATTAGCACTGGAAGAACTCAAATGAAAATATTACCTCGGGAAACGTAATCAATTTTCTATCTTACACAAATACTTCCAATGGTAGCAGTGATATTTTGTTTGCGCCCATTGACAGATAAGTTTATTTTGAGCTTTAAATTAACGCCAACGGTTGAATCTTTGGCAGCTGGAACTAGATTTTGAATTTCAATCTGCTATGTTATTTGAGGATCTTCCGACCTTCCCTGATAATTTAGAGATGACTCGACTTTTATGTGATCCGCTATCACAGACTTATTGGCTGCGCTTAAAATGCATGTAGAAGATTAATAATCATATAATTATAGATGCGTCTCAAGTATTTCAACTGTGAAATATATTTTACTTAAGGCCTTCTCCGAACGTAGACATTCATCTAGATTTCTCACGTTTGTGATTTTTCATTTCTTTCTTGACAATTCCTGAGTCAAGGATATGTGTTGTTAAAGTCGCTTACATTCTGTAAAGATATACTGATAAGAATTCTGTTTAGAAATGCTTGGTTTTTCGATATCCTAATTAATGATTATATCGTTCTTATACCATTAACTTTATGTTTATAACAAATTTGATCAGTGAATGATGGTCCAATTTTTACATTCAACAGAAGAGGCGTTTGTAAACGCAAGGAAAGTTATAATATTTAAAATTACGAAAGAACTCCAAAATTCTCTCCGGAGGGCCCCGGAGGACTGTCGACGCGATCTTAAGACCATGATGGCCCTAAAAGGCCTCGGGTTTCCGTGGATGGAACCTATAAAAAAGGGCCTTCTGACTTTCTGTAGGAGGGCACAGGGAGAAATAAATAGTGTTTCGATACTTTTTTATTTTTTTAATATGGAATACCACTATATTAAGGCCTCTACCATCCAACGTGATCCTGGATTCTAACGGCACGAGCCAAAGAACCATGCCCAAAAAGGGGCACTTCTAGCCGGAGGACACCGCGATGGCCCACGACTGAAAATAAAGTACACTGAAGCCAATCAAAGGCAAGGAATGATTTAAGTATGAAGCCAAAATGCTTATTAGCAGCTGAATCACCGAAACTTTCCCGTGGGTCGAATTAAAGCAAAGTCTGCATCCACGATAATTGTTAAGAATTCGCAGTCGTTAACAATATCTTCCCTTAACCAATCATACAGTTCGCAAAAATCGGCATCGGTTCATCTTTCAAAGACGCGAACTCATCCATCAAAGCACACGAGGCTTCCGTATCGAGGTCGAGAGGGGATGCTGCCTCTTAATGAGCGACGAACACCGTGTACATTGTAGAATAGAAAGAGGTGGGGCGAAAATTGCCTGGTAGCTTGAGAAGATGCGTCCGCGAATCTTGTTCCTTTACCTGACGAGAGATCTTCTAAGATAGCCCCCATACATCCCGAGCTAGTGCTGTAAGATCCGCGCTCCGAAGCGAAGATAATCTGAAATTGGCGAAGGAAATGATGGAGTTAATCTAGGTGGTGAAAGATGGACGATCTTACTCCTTGCATAAGACTTGGAAAATCAGAAGTAACTTCTCTCAAACTTAAAACGAGCGTATAAAACAAGATATCGAATTGGGTTTTTATTTATCTTTCGATTTGTAGGGCCGGAAAAACACATTAAACGATAATTAAAAATTTTTTGGCATCTAAGAAAATGAAAGTCTACATTGAAATCCCTCTGACGGAGTAACAAAACAAAATTTCCAAATAAATAAATGAAATATTAAAAAACGACGCAGGAGTATATTTTTAAGAAAAAAAAGATTGGAACACGGCTGTTTATAAATTAGAGATTTAATTACACTCCGTAAGCCGTCTTTCGGCAAGCGGAACTCGCTCTCAGAGACAAACGGGAAGCTCCGGATTACCGATTTATGGGAAGCCCGATGATCATTTCGGAGACAAAGCCTCCATCCTCGGGGGGTCTCTACAAAGTAATTGAATTCTGACTTACGGAGACGGCCTACGGAGTGTTTTTAAACATCTTATGAGTATATTTACTCAAAATAATGTACTAATATTAATGTAACTTAATTGCAAATATAGTAATAAATTTAATTCAATTGAACTTACAGCTTTTTCCTGGCTTAAGATTTAGTAAAAGTACTTCAATATCATCATAATTAACAGGGCCTATTCCCCATTCAATGACTAGTAAGACCACTTTTAATTGAATCTGCCGAGATAGGCAATCTCTCAGCTTGCGCGCATTGTATGTACCTTATGGTAAATCCAACCCTGCTGGTTTGAAAAGAGACGACAAATCCTGGTTCAACGAAAATCTTTCTCATCAAAGATAATTACGCTGGAGACAAGGCAAACTCAGAAATCCTGACAAGAGTCTGCATATATTTATTCTTTGCGTTGCCACTTTAAAAAATTGCTTACAATATCATCAGGATATATCCTGTAACCTTTCGCCGCATAAACGATTCCTCTCATCATACGAAATTAATCGTACAAAGAGTTTTCTTCGTTAATTAGCGATAGTAAACCGGTTTTGGCTATCAGGATTCCTGATTATTTACTATTCGACGCAGGAATACCACAAAAAGAGCCACCACTATCCCAAATCTTTGTGCTAATTTTATTTATCCCAGCGATAATGTACCATTTTTTTATCTTCACCATGGGTAACTTTTTGAAAAATAAATATAGAAATAATTTACTTAAATGTGACTGACAAAAAACAAATGCCTAATAAACTACGAGATATATTATTTGAAAAAATTTTCATTTAAACGTTAATTATAGACTTATGTTTACTATTGATAGGACAACACTTTATAAGATTTAAAAACTTTCCTTCACCAAGACTGAAAAGAAGAATTGGTTCACAGGAAGAAGCTTATTAATAATGGCCATTATTAATTCATAGCCCAGAATTTTCAGACGAGGTCGAAGACGCCATAATTCCAGTACAAAACGAACGCGATCTACGAGAGGCGTCAACCAAGCGATATAAAGAGATAATCGCTATAACAGATAGCTACTTCTGGTCGTTTTTTCCTCGGAGCATTAGAGGCTAACAGGATAGATTAGGTAAGAATATCTGGTGTTGATAGACCCCCTGCCATACGCCATACGGGGTAAAATTCTAAAGTGGATAAATTACTTTTTTTCGACGCTATATTTTTACGATCACTCAAAGATCTTCACTCTAAAGTTTTACTGGACAATAATTACATATAAAGTTACAGTATTTTATTCCACAAAAACAATTATGACAATATTTTCATTCCTTACCAACGAAACCAAAACATTGAAATAACATTTTGCGAGAGACTACTGTGCTTAACAACCCAACAAAGATGCATGCCATTAAAAGAATCTTCCAAGAGAAAAATCTTAAAATATCGACAGATTTGGAGGTAATAATAATATTAAAGCATTAATACTAGTCCATCCGATACCACCGTCCTAATTATATAGCAGGTTAGAAGTTAACAAGTTGATAGTATTGAAGTCTACATGAATTATTTCTAAGTGATGTAAGATTGGCAGCTCGGTTTGAACGTAGAGAAATGCGTAGCAATGAAAATGACCCGCTCCCAGAACCGTAACTCAAGCCAAACCCCCTATCATAGTAGTGGCGACACATTAGAATTGGTAAGTCAATAAAATATTTAGGAGTCCTTATCAGTAGTAACTTATCGTTTAAAAGGCACATTCACGATGTAGTGGGGTCGGCTGGTAGGACGTTGAGGCTACGTAACCGCGTTCTCAGCGGTAGTAAATGTGTCAAAGAGGTGGCTCATTTCTCGCTCTTTCGCCCATACTTACGTATTGTTGCGCAGTATGGAATCCACACGATAAGGGCGAGGCTAAAGCGCGTACAACGCAGAGCGGCTCGTTTCGTTAAGGGAGATTGTAGTTTCGATAGCAGTGTATCAGAAATGATCAAAACTCTAGCCTGGGATTCTCTTAAGAATAGAAGAGTATAGGCACAACTTATTCCAGAAATTATAAATATTGATTTGCATGACGAAATACGCGATATCGTTATTCCCGTTCTCAGCGAGCGCAATTTCCGAAACGGGTCGCTATTACAGGTCTCTTTTTCTGATAGCATTAGGAATACCAATCAGGTAGCTTATTAATAGGTTCGATGTTTTTAAACCCCCTGCCATACGCCACACGGCGGCTTACGGGATATTAATGTAAATTTAAACGAAATGGGAGATAATCCAAATGGAATTTGTTTCATTTGACGTTGAAGTACAAAAACTTACGGTTGGAACCCGATTCTTCATTTAGAAAGATTTCACTACTAACCCGAAAGATTCCCGTTCGAATCTCTTGTCTAAAATTAGCGCCTCTCCTCACGTTTCCCTTTCTTTGATCGTTTTTTGTCTCTGATTCTCCCGTTTTTCAGCTGTCAGAACCAGTTCTCATACTCGAAATAGGCATCCCCGAGGACGGGGGGTCCGAAGAAGCCAGCCCGTTATGCATCACCTGCTGAACAAAAGGTCACACTTTTCTCGCAGATGCGGTGGCAATTGTGACTTTTTTGTTCCATTCTGTCCCTCACTTTGCGCTGTAATGGGTATGAAAAGTGACGCGGGAATCGTGTCACGTGGCCTCATAAAGAGAGGGCCGTGACTGAAAGGAGTGCACGATTGGTTTTTTTGTCATTCGATAATGATTTATTCCTTCCGTCTCATCGTGATCGGGGGAGAGACGGATAAACGGCTATAAATTATGTCCAACAAAGTACACGACGGGCTTAATTTACGAAACCTTGATTTCACAAGGACCGAAACGAATCCTGGAGCGACACTCCAATTGAATAACTAGATCTGAGATAATCGAGCGAAAGGCCGTAATTGGGTGATTGGCGCGAAATTGGTGCCTCGAGTTCTTAATGATTCGCTGGAGTCGAGAACGATGTGAGTTTCCAAATCAGATATCAAGAGCTATAGATGTATTGGCAATATTTGAGGAATAGGTAGATTAAATCATGGTATAAGTACCATCCTCTTGGATACCTGCACAGCCGCATCGTCCTATGGGTGCAAGGGGTGCATTGCACCCGGGCGGCGGCATCTTAGGGGCGGCAACAGAGGTGCAGCAAACTTTTATTACGACAACATTATTTGTTGTTTTCTTTGTGACACATATGACTTATCTAGGGAAGATTATAATGCGAAAATAAAGATCAGCAAAAATTTAGAGTAAAAAATTAGGGATAACTCAAGACGAGAAGGGAATATTTGTTCTGTGGATTTAATCGTAGTTATTTATGTAGTAATACAACTTTTATTAGAAAGTTTCATATTTAGTTACGAAAAGTAGATTTCATACAAATCATATAATTTTAACTTATGTGTATGGCAATGATAATGTTACTCCAAATAAATGTGAACTATTAACAAATTACTATTCCGTATGCTGACTATTTACTATGTGAGCATATGGAATATGCATAATTGATCGTTACCGCTGTTTTGTGATCAATGTTAACTGGGAAACAAAGTCATAAAAACACAGATTTTTCAGTCTTTCAAAATAATTTTTACCTCTGAATCGGGAAATGTATGGTTTTGGTATTTAATTTTAAGGGGCGGCAAATTATCTTTGTACCCGAGCGGCAGATAGACTGAATCGATTCAATTCTTGACGAAAATAAGAAATATTTTTCAAATACTCTTTTATGATCGAAAATTTTGACCAAAAAAGGGAAAAATATGACGGGTTACTTATGGCACTTGCTTAAGTATTTATAAGGAGAAAGTAAAATCATCAATAACTGTAAAATATACGTTGTCATGTCATTCGCACTTATTATTTAATCCATAAAATACGGTGGTATTCAAGGAGATATTTGTAGAAGTGAGCAAGATATTTGTAGATAACATGTAGATAATATTTCTTGAGATAATTTTTAAATCAGAAGACAAAGGTGCTGAGGATAGCGTTGGAAAACATCTGAGAATAGCGTTGGAAAATTGTGGTATTCGAAAACGCATTCGTTTGTACAGTAGTAGAGGGACCTTTTGCAACCAATGATGTGTATTCGAAATTAGAGGTTATGAAAAATTTGGCGGGAAAGTTAGTACATTCCATCAATGCTTCAGTGTAAAAGGTACATGATTTCACGAACGAGTCCACGAATTTTAAATGGAGATTAACAGAAGAGACTCGAGAGCAATGCTTTCGATTTTAATAGCTCAGAAGTATCTTCACTTTCTGTTGCTGCAATCAACGGTGATTAGGCCTAAATTAAACAAGAAGATAGCATCCTTTATCTCAGCCATCCTGTTAAAATTAAAGTGTAACATATTTATTGACTTTGGGAAAATTTCTGTCATAAACTATTTGCAATCAAAATTAGAATATAATTGGCGAACATAGTGATTCTGCCATAATGAATGATATGCAAAATTCTATGGGTGGCAGACATCAATTAAAAACGTTTTTCACGAATTATTCATTTTATTAATGATAATTTTTTGTGGCAAATTTTAACGGATATATTTTATGTAGCATCTATTTATGACATTTAAATCACTTTAATCTTTGTAAATACAAAGATGAAAGTGATTAGATAAACCGGTACATAGAGCAAGTAACAGCAAATGGCTTGCTCTATGTACCGGTACGAATTAATCAACAACTATTGTTGTATTTGCGGGATTTGGTGCCTTGGGAAACGACCGTTTTGGTAAACAACAATAATTCTGGAACAGATTTCCTTCGTTAACTACGGTTCCGCTGTACTTGATACAATCCCAAAATATTGATGAATGAAAATTCCCTCGCAATGCAGATATATTTAGCTAGCGATAGAGCCAGTGAACGTAAAGGTAAGGGTCATTTTGAGATACTCGTGACAAAGAGCGTTCTCGGCTGTGAAATACCTGCGCATATTTCGTGTCAGGAGTCACGGCGTCAATTTTAAGGTGTGAATGTAGAAGGGGTGGTGTTATAGCAAGCCATAGTGATAACTTCTTGAGCAGGTGCGAGGGTGCCAAACTTAGGAGACCCTCCTTCATTAAGGCAGTCGTGAGGGAGATGAGAGTGCGTTGTGTAAGGCCCCGAAGAGGCGCTTAGAATTTGAAGGCGTGAAAGGTGGACAATATTCGCTTGGGTGTGATGCTCCGAAGTCGATAGGTGTCGTAAGCGGAGTTTTACGAAGCTATCCAACATGTGATTTGGCAGGACAAAAATGTCTAAGCCATTCGAATTCCCGTTATAAGTTGATCAATAAAACTGAATTTCATATTACCTAAACCTCGCAACTTTAAGATTCCTAAACATAATCTCGGATAACTCGAGAGATTCCTTTCTATTTTACAAATATTGCTCGAAAGACAGGGACTAGAGAATATACAACATAATATTTTCGACGATTCGCTCTATTTAAATCATATAAAAAGTTAGTGTTACNAGATATAATACTTTAAGAAGAAGAAACAGTTTTCCTCTCTACATTAGCTTCCTCGAAAAATGATATTCAAACAAGGAAAATTATGTATGCTATGCTTGACATAAACACTGATTTTAAAATCGTGCATTGTCAGCAAAACAACATTTTACTAAATATGTAGACCCTAACTCCCTCTAAACTGTTTTACACGCTCGTATGTCGAGAATTCAGCCTATGTTGCATCCTAGTTAGCATGCGGACCGCTATATTTCATTCTGCAGCTCACGATCCCACAATGAAATCGCAATTTGTTCGGAACCATTAGTAAAATCACCTGTGATTCATAATGAATAATGAATTCGAATTAAATATACATTCTCTGAATACCAATGAAATTTAAAATAGATTTTAAGAACATCTTATTCAAATTGAGTGCATGCGAAAGTGAGAAAAAGTTATTTATTGATAATTTGAGGTACACCATTAATCAATCATGCCTCTTGATGAAGCTTTAATGATAAAAAAAGTAACCTTATTTTCTCAAAATTCTTTATCTTGCTTCCATGATCTATTTTCGTCATATCCGTTCAATTTCAATTATTTTCCATTCAATATCGTTCATTCAAAATTCACATTTGTTCATTTAAAATTACTATCCATTCAACTATAATTATTGTTAAGGATCGGTTTGAATACTTTGCAAGATAAAGTCCTGTGGCTGATCCCAAAGGAATAACAAGTGTAAAAAATAGCGTCATCTCTGAGACTCGAACCCAGGTCTCCCACATTCCGGGCAGATATTCTGTTTGTATCTGTTTCTGTGTTATTATAATTATATTCTGTATATTCTGAATATATATTCTGAATATATATTCTGTTTCTGTGTAATTATGATTATTGTATCGTAACTGTCATAACCGTCATTATTACTTTCATATCACTTCTGATCCAGCACATTACCTTCTAAAATGCGCTTATATTTTAACCCTTTAACCTCGTAATTCGGATATATCTGGGAGAGTATTCTTCTCCGGCAATCGCCTAACGCCTTAAGAAGAAAAGTATTTTATGAAATCATTTAAACATTTTATGATTTAATTTTAACATAAATTCAACTAAATTAGAAACAAGAAATTTAAAACATTTTTTTCTTAATTTTCGATAAGAAATTGAATAGGAATCACACTTCTACCCAAGAACAAGGTTGAAGAGCTTAGGGAAAATTTCGTCCAACAAAATGTCACGAATAACAGTTGCATTAAATCGAACAAATATTCTTCTAGTGAATGCAGGAATCTGCCGAAAAACAAAAGAATTAAATTCAAATGAATGGGTCAACCTTTGTATGTTATAGAAATATAAGTAATGTCTTTGTTATAAATTTATAAATTTGTGACTTTTGCAATGCAATTGCTTTGTAATTTCTTGTTGTTAAGTAAATCTACTTATCAGAATATATTTAAAAGAAAAGAAACCGGTTTTCATCCACTTAAATTTCTTAGATCTAATATAATCTACATTAAAGGCGATTTTTCCATAGNGAAGTATCTTCACTTTCTGTTGCTGCAATCAACGGTGATTAGGCCTAAATTAAACAAGAAGATAGCATCCTTTATCTCAGCCATCCTGTTAAAATTAAAGTGTAACATATTTATTGACTTTGGGAAAATTTCTGTCATAAACTATTTGCAATCAAAATTAGAATATAATTGGCGAACATAGTGATTCTGCCATAATGAATGATATGCAAAATTCTATGGGTGGCAGACATCAATTAAAAACGTTTTTCACGAATTATTCATTTTATTAATGATAATTTTTTGTGGCAAATTTTAACGGATATATTTTATGTAGCATCTATTTATGACATTTAAATCACTTTAATCTTTGTAAATACAAAGATGAAAGTGATTAGATAAACCGGTACATAGAGCAAGTAACAGCAAATGGCTTGCTCTATGTACCGGTACGAATTAATCAACAACTATTGTTGTATTTGCGGGATTTGGTGCCTTGGGAAACGACCGTTTTGGTAAACAACAATAATTCTGGAACAGATTTCCTTCGTTAACTACGGTTCCGCTGTACTTGATACAATCCCAAAATATTGATGAATGAAAATTCCCTCGCAATGCAGATATATTTAGCTAGCGATAGAGCCAGTGAACGTAAAGGTAAGGGTCATTTTGAGATACTCGTGACAAAGAGCGTTCTCGGCTGTGAAATACCTGCGCATATTTCGTGTCAGGAGTCACGGCGTCAATTTTAAGGTGTGAATGTAGAAGGGGTGGTGTTATAGCAAGCCATAGTGATAACTTCTTGAGCAGGTGCGAGGGTGCCAAACTTAGGAGACCCTCCTTCATTAAGGCAGTCGTGAGGGAGATGAGAGTGCGTTGTGTAAGGCCCCGAAGAGGCGCTTAGAATTTGAAGGCGTGAAAGGTGGACAATATTCGCTTGGGTGTGATGCTCCGAAGTCGATAGGTGTCGTAAGCGGAGTTTTACGAAGCTATCCAACATGTGATTTGGCAGGACAAAAATGTCTAAGCCATTCGAATTCCCGTTATAAGTTGATCAATAAAACTGAATTTCATATTACCTAAACCTCGCAACTTTAAGATTCCTAAACATAATCTCGGATAACTCGAGAGATTCCTTTCTATTTTACAAATATTGCTCGAAAGACAGGGACTAGAGAAAAGAAATTACACTGAAAAATACTAAAAACATGAAATAGTGTCAAAGAAAACGTGAGAGCAAAAAAATGAGACAAAGTAAGAACTTAATGACGCTGATGTGAATTTACGGATGATAGAAGTGAAATGATTCCGAAAAGATTCTAGAGAATGGTCGAAGGACAAAGGAGAGAATTGAAAATCTGTGGGATGAGTTAGAACAAGAGTCTTTGGGAGATAGAAAGTGGGAAACGAGGTACTTGAATTGGATTGTAATTACAGGTACTCGTAGAACGGGAAGAAACTTGTATTGCGAAACAAAAATGTTGCTACCATAATTTATTGAACGCAGTAGAAAAATACTCAGCTAATCCTTATTCATTTTCTACCTAATTTCAGATATACCTACTAACTGACTCGTTAATAATGCTAGTGATAGTGCTTTGTTATATTGTCTATTTTATTGCATCATTTCTTTTAAAATATCCTTATATATAGAAATATCTATCGATTTTTCTTGTAAGTAAGATCTATGCAAGGAGTTTATAGGATGTTATTTCAATCGTATGTGGCCATTATCGTGTTGACACAAGAATAGAATGCGGTGTTTATTAATATTAAATCTTCCCCTTTCTTCGACAGTAACTTAATTTTCGTCACAATTAATGCTTTAGAATTTGCAATATAAATTCACCCTCCTTTAAGATTTCTTCGTCATCATGTTCCAGGTTGAACCCGGAATTAAAATCTCCAAATGTGGTAGATAATTTGGGATAAAACTGGTAGTAATCCACCCTGAGGAGTTTCGAAGCCTGGTGAGACGATAAAGGTAAAATGCGTTGATGAACGTTCCTGGGCGATAATCTGTGAGTCGTTTAAGTCACTCATCTATTGAGATAAACTACAAAATAAAATAACTCTCAAACCGGTCACGTTCTATTTTGCGACCTTAAGAGTCAATATAGACTGAAAGCAGTTTGCACCATAATAATAGCACCGATTCGATACCTTAAGTGATGCTGTGGTTACAACTTGGGCAGAAAAATTATTGATTTGTGATATACAACATAATATTTTCGACGATTCGCTCTATTTAAATCATATAAAAAGTTAGTGTTACTTTAATTTGAATTATCGACGGCTTCCAAATGGAATAGAGGCTTTCAAGGCCAAAAAATTAAGCCACAGTTAGTGAATCCGGAGCAATATTAAGGTTGTATCACTTAAGTAGATACCGCAAAAGAATTACAACTAAAACTGTGTCTTTTACGCTGGTAGGTGTTAGAATGGTAGATTGATTTTGAAGGAACTTATCTTCTACATACATTCATTTGTGAATGCAAGAAGCATTGAATAGTTCATTATTCCCTTTCAATAAAGCAAATAATATATAAAGCATCGAATGCTTAAAATTTTCAATTTACGCAATACAGAAACCTTGAAAATTTTGACCTTAATAACTTTTGCGAAGATCCAGCCAGGAATTTTCATTAAAACTGGAGAAGCCAAGGTTTGAATGGAGCGATTTCTTCCTCGTAGATGCAATTTCATAAAGAAAAATCATTTTCAAAAGTCCTTAAATTAAGATTCTGGTGATGAATCCTCATCAACGTCCTCAAATCAAGATCTTTAACGTCGCCAACGACATGATTTACCACGGAGGCCTAGCATTCTTCACATCTAGGAACATATTGGTGAGCAACTTTTCGAACGATTAAGAGGTTACTTCCCAAATATGGAGGATTAGGATGTGAACTGTTATCCTTAGATTGAATTCCTAGATTTTGTAGGACGTGAGACGTAAACGTTCCGCGAGATAAAGTTAGCTCGTTCGGAATATTTGGAATTTTTTATGGCCCGACGAGGAACGGGAAGATGAGTGAAAGCCGTAAAAAAGATTATGTTAAAAGAGAGAGGGTAGGGGAAGGCAGAGGTCAAATAAAGAATCCGATTGCGAAGTGTTATGTCACAAGTGCGAAAGAGAGCGGGAGATCAAGGAAGGAGATTCTTTCACCCGTTTAAAGCAGAGACTAATCTGTAACTTCATTTTCGACTGGTGAAAGCTATGTCTCTCGTTCTCCGAGGATCTGTTCCCCTACTCGTGTTTTTAATACCACCAACCCTCTGGCCTTTCGAGCCAACTTTTTTGATCGCTGTCTATCCCTCACTTTCTTTGACGTCAGAGAAAAAATGGAGCGTCATTTCTTATTCGTGTGGACGGCGTGACTGGAAAGCGTTGCTCACCCATTGTCGAAGAGGGTACTCGATCTGCAGTGAATCTGCAGCACGGAAGCGTGATCTGTTCTTGTTAAAAAGGGAAGAAGTGACGAAGAATGAATGGTTTGAGCTAATATTTCCGGCGTAAGACAGTCAGGGAACANGCTAGCGATAGAGCCAGTGAACGTAAAGGTAAGGGTCATTTTGAGATACTCGTGACAAAGAGCGTTCTCGGCTGTGAAATACCTGCGCATATTTCGTGTCAGGAGTCACGGCGTCAATTTTAAGGTGTGAATGTAGAAGGGGTGGTGTTATAGCAAGCCATAGTGATAACTTCTTGAGCAGGTGCGAGGGTGCCAAACTTAGGAGACCCTCCTTCATTAAGGCAGTCGTGAGGGAGATGAGAGTGCGTTGTGTAAGGCCCCGAAGAGGCGCTTAGAATTTGAAGGCGTGAAAGGTGGACAATATTCGCTTGGGTGTGATGCTCCGAAGTCGATAGGTGTCGTAAGCGGAGTTTTACGAAGCTATCCAACATGTGATTTGGCAGGACAAAAATGTCTAAGCCATTCGAATTCCCGTTATAAGTTGATCAATAAAACTGAATTTCATATTACCTAAACCTCGCAACTTTAAGATTCCTAAACATAATCTCGGATAACTCGAGAGATTCCTTTCTATTTTACAAATATTGCTCGAAAGACAGGGACTAGAGAAAAGAAATTACACTGAAAAATACTAAAAACATGAAATAGTGTCAAAGAAAACGTGAGAGCAAAAAAATGAGACAAAGTAAGAACTTAATGACGCTGATGTGAATTTACGGATGATAGAAGTGAAATGATTCCGAAAAGATTCTAGAGAATGGTCGAAGGACAAAGGAGAGAATTGAAAAGCTGTGGGATGAGTTAGAACAAGAGTCTTTGGGAGATAGAAAGTGGGAAACGAGGTACTTGAATTGGATTGTAATTACAGGTACTCGTAGAACGGGAAGAAACTTGTATTGCGAAACAAAAATGTTGCTACCATAATTTATTGAACGCAGTAGAAAAATACTCAGCTAATCCTTATTCATTTTCTACCTAATTTCAGATATACCTACTAACTGACTCGTTAATAATGCTAGTGATAGTGCTTTGTTATATTGTCTATTTTATTGCATCATTTCTTTTAAAATATCCTTATATATAGAAATATCTATCGATTTTTCTTGTAAGTAAGATCTATGCAAGGAGTTTATAGGATGTTATTTCAATCGTATGTGGCCATTATCGTGTTGACACAAGAATAGAATGCGGTGTTTATTAATATTAAATCTTCCCCTTTCTTCGACAGTAACTTAATTTTCGTCACAATTAATGCTTTAGAATTTGCAATATAAATTCACCCTCCTTTAAGATTTCTTCGTCATCATGTTCCAGGTTGAACCCGGAATTAAAATCTCCAAATGTGGTAGATAATTTGGGATAAAACTGGTAGTAATCCACCCTGAGGAGTTTCGAAGCCTGGTGAGACGATAAAGGTAAAATGCGTTGATGAACGTTCCTGGGCGATAATCTGTGAGTCGTTTAAGTCACTCATCTATTGAGATAAACTACAAAATAAAATAACTCTCAAACCGGTCACGTTCTATTTTGCGACCTTAAGAGTCAATATAGACTGAAAGCAGTTTGCACCATAATAATAGCACCGATTCGATACCTTAAGTGATGCTGTGGTTACAACTTGGGCAGAAAAATTATTGATTTGTGATATACAACATAATATTTTCGACGATTCGCTCTATTTAAATCATATAAAAAGTTAGTGTTACTTTAATTTGAATTATCAACGGCTTCTAAATGGAATAGAGGCTTTCAAGGCCAAAAAATTAAGCCACAGTTAGTGAATCCGAAGCAATATTAAGGTTGTATCACTTAAGTAGATACCGCAAAAGAATTACAACTAAAACTGTGTCTTTTACGCTGGTAGGTGTTAGAATGGTAGATTGATTTTGAAGGAACTTATCTTCTACATACATTCATTTGTGAATGCAAGAAGCATTGAATAGTTCATTATTCCCTTTCAATAAAGCAAATAATATATAAAGCATCGAATGCTTAAAATTTTCAATTTACGCAATACAGAAACCTTGAAAATTTTGACCTTAATAACTTTTGCGAAGATCCAGCCAGGAATTTTCATTAAAACTGGAGAAGCCAAGGTTTGAATGGAGCGATTTCTTCCTCGTAGATGCAATTTCATAAAGAAAAATCATTTTCAAAAGTCCTTAAATTAAGATTCTGGTGATGAATCCTCATCAACGTCCTCAAATCAAGATCTTTAACGTCGCCAACGACATGATTTACCACGGAGGCCTAGCATTCTTCACATCTAGGAACATATTGGTGAGCAACTTTTCGAACGATTAAGAGGTTACTTCCCAAATATGGAGGATTAGGACGTGAACTGTTATCCTTAGATTGAATTCCTAGATTTTGTAGGACGTGAGACGTAAACGTTCCGCGAGATAAAGTTAGCTCGTTCGGAATATTTGGAATTTTTTATGGCCCGACGAGGAACGGGAAGATGAGTGAAAGCCGTAAAAAAGATTATGTTAAAAGAGAGAGGGTAGGGGAAGGCAGAGGTCAAATAAAGAATCCGATTGCGAAGTGTTATGTCACAAGTGCGAAAGAGAGCGGGAGATCAAGGAAGGAGATTCTTTCACCCGTTTAAAGCAGAGACTAATCTGTAACTTCATTTTCGACTGGTGAAAGCTATGTCTCTCGTTCTCCGAGGATCTGTTCCCCTACTCGTGTTTTTAATACCACCAACCCTCTGGCCTTTCGAGCCAACTTTTTTGATCGCTGTCTATCCCTCACTTTCTTTGACGTCAGAGAAAAAATGGAGCGTCATTTCTTATTCGTGTGGACGGCGTGACTGGAAAGCGTTGCTCACCCATTGTCGAAGAGGGTACTCGATCTGCAGTGAATCTGCAGCACGGAAGCGTGATCTGTTCTTGTTAAAAAGGGAAGAAGTGACGAAGAATGAATGGTTTGAGCTAATATTTCCGGCGTAAGACAATCAGGGAACAAGTCTATAGTATGAGAGAAGAGTCCTCCATTCGGACCGTGACATTTTCGAAAGAAATAAACTTAATAGCTTGCAAGAAACTCGCTTTGTGCATCCATACATCCAATTGTTTCAACGGGAGAGAGATGAAGGAGTGTCGCAGGAAAGGATGTTTATAAGGTGTAGAGCAAGATTCTTATTCCAAGATCAACTGCAGAACACCCATTTTAGTTATCTCTTTATACGTTTGCGATCATATTAATCATGTTACGATGTAACTTCATTGGCGATTATATGGAAAAAGAAACGATTCATTCGCAATCTCTCCTGAATGTTTTTTTTATTTTTACTATTGTTATTGAAATGAATCGATTGCTGATATCGGTACTCGTATCGATCGATTATTGAGTTTTAGGTTCCGATATGATTTTTTTTAGGATTAGAGCTGTCTCCATTTCACAAGTTGATGTAACTAGAAAGCTTTGCTAGAGTATGGTGACTAGATTCCAGATCAGTGAAAGTGGGACTTTTTTCGTCCGTAAAGAGAAGGTACAGTTCCAACATCATTCTATTTTTACTTCCGAACTGATCTGCAAAGCAATCGTAATAAACCAAGTTAATTCCAAATCAGATAAACGTAAAGCATCCTTCCTATTACGAATGACTGAGCTGAAAGGTTTAGTAGAGGAATGATGACTGCGATATGGAGCAATTATTCTCTATAGACTTCCATAGGATATCGACAATATCTTTCGACAATTCTTTTACTATTCTAATAAAAAATTCTTCACTATAAATATCCAATAAGAGTTATTTTCTAAATATTTCATTTGTATCGGAAATATTTACCAAGATTTCACTTTTGAGCAAAGAAATATTTCTTTCGCAGATACCCGTAACATTGATATCAAACACTTTTGATAGTTATTTTAGCCTAATTAAGATCTTCTACGTTGTACTTATGAGATTCATAAATCTTGCGACTTATCATGGAGTAATGCCATGCACTTTTTGGTACGCAATACGTCAGGGTACATTATCTACAACTTTAGAATTGATATCAATCATGAAGTTGATACCTATTAGGAGTCATATGGTGATTATAGTAATAACAGCAGAATTAATTCATTGAATTAATGCATAAAATAAGTCTGATAACGAATTACGATTAATACCACCGCAATTGTTTCGAGGGTGGTTATTTAAGCTTAGTATCCGCTTGATTAAATTACCCATGCAAAGCGTTTCCTGACCCTATAAAATGCGAAGTAAAGTAGATAAAGATCTAATCAGCGTAATGTGCAAGTTTCAAATCAAAAACTAACTTGAAGTAAAAAAGTTGAGAAATTGTTGTAGAAATTCCATAATTTCTATAAGTTCATGGAAAATTCCATTGGCAATTCCCAAGTGGCAGGAAATATCATCAAGAAATATTATTGAAAATATATAGCCGTTTAACCACGTTGAAGTTTCCATGTTCCGATGTAAAGGAATACATGAAGTTTTTATCCTCCCTTTTCCCAAATATCAATCTGCTACATGGAGACGAAAATACATTAGAGTTTTGTGAAGAGCTTCAAAAAGTAATAGTTAAGAAATTCCAACCAGCGGTGCTTAGGGTTCTCCTTGGCCGCGCTTTGCAAATTAATATTCTCGATTCGTTTTCCGGCATTGTTAAAATTGCTTCGACAGCTAAGGTCATATCACACGTAGGCACCCACCGGGAATCGAACCCGGGACCGCTTTCATTGAAGTTGAACGCGTTGCCCACTTGGCTATCCATATACCATACACCTTTCCATCTTAAGAAGAGAAGATAACTGAGTGTGGCTGGGGGTGGTGTGGGGTATTTATGCCTTTTGTGGTGTGACGTCAACAAGGAAAAACAAAATAGAAGAGGTATTGGTAGGCCATTACTCATAATGCGCCTTCTGTTTCTGCGAATTAACAGGAGATGAAAGTCGTAATTTTGATAAGTTTCCCGAATAATTCATTGCAATTGATGAATACGACCGAAGAAAATCTATTGAAGTATATTCAACTAGTATAGAATATCTACTTTCAACTCCTGTCTTTCGTCAATGAAAGTTCCGAAGCTCAAAGGTGTAACTCACGTATTAGGGAAAAACTTTACCTCATCCTCTTATCCATGAATATTTCATCAGTGATTGAATTCGACTTGATCCCTCGATTTCCCCGCTAATCGCGAGGGAAAGTAACATCTTCTTTATCCTTTGTGACGAATCGTCCATATTTGCATTTATAATCTACGTGACGATCTCGTCCCCGCCTTCCGCTCTCCGCCTGCCGACGACCCAAGTAAACCTCTCATGAATATTGCATGCCTTTTAAGTCGAAGTGTTCTCAGAGAACCAAAAGCTGCTCACATGAGGGAGCATCTCTCGTCTTCCGCGATCGAAATATGTCCTACGACATAAACTATGAATTAGCCTCGATAACATCATTGAACTACCACTGACTCAGGTCAGCATCCCTTGTCAATGAAAGCTGCTTTACTTAACGGTAAATGCAGATATCCTAGAGGAAAGGGACGCGCGAAGCATAAAAATCAAAATAAAATGTATAGATGTGTGGACAAGATGCAGGTAAAGATACGAATGCATCAAGGGGGCTGTTTTGATGCTCATTCTGAGAGAGAACAACGTAATTGATTTGAATTTATAATCAACTGCTTGGGCCGTGACTTCGTGGTAGAGCTCCATCAGGAACAAAATAAAAGATAAACCTTTACACACCACAAAATATTTTAATGGTACTACCAGTATACCTAGTACCTTAGTTGTATATATACTGGCCATAACAATTTCTTTCTCTGTACCTGATGATGACTCCATGAGTCGAAACCTGGTAGTACCATTAAAATATTCTGTGGTGTGTAAAGGTTTATCTTTTATTTTGTTCCTGATGGAGCTCTACCACGAAGTCACGGCCCAAGCAGTTGATTCTA